>CAUYUJ010015237.1:290156-300921 GCA_963575745.1 Prorocentrum cordatum
TGGAACCCTGTCCCCAGGAGGCCCGGCAGCGACACCAGCTGGCTCATCAAGCGCAATGTTCCGATCGAGGTGGCGCCTCTGCGGTCGCCGCCTGGCGTCGACGAGTTCCCGGGCGCCGCGGACCTTGAGGACGCCCATGGGGAGGAGGAGTAGGAGGAGGAGGAGGAGGAGGAGGAGGACGATGAGTAATATTACGATCACGAGTCGGAGTGGACGGAGGAGGAGGATGAGGAGGAGGAGGAGGAGGGAGGAGGAGGAGGGTGATAATGAGGAGGAGGAGGAGGGAAGGAAGAAAGAGGAGGAAGGGGGGGATGATAATAGTGATGATGCTGCTGCTGCTTCTGATTATTATGAAGATATTGATGATGGTGTTGATGCTGCTGCTGATGATGGTGATGGTGGTGGCGGTGATGTTGATGTTGATAATCTCAGCGATGATCATGATGAGGATGATGATGATGATGATGATGATGATGATGATGATGACGGCGACGGTGCTGCTGCTGCTGATGATGATTATGATGACGACGGCGATGATGATGATAATAATGATGGTGGTGTTGATGACGATGATCTTGATGATGACGACGATGACGATGATGATGCTGCTGCTGATGATGGTGATTCTACTTCTGATAGTGCTGATGCTGCTGATGATGATGACGACGATGCTGATGATGATGATGATGATGATGATGATGATGATGGTAACGATGCTGATAATGATGTTGATGATGATGATGCTGCTGATGTTGCTGCTGATTGTTGTTGCTGAAAATCTAAAAATGATCATGATTATGAGGTTGAGGCTGCTGCGGCTGACGATGATGATCAAGCTGATGCTGATCGTGCTGCTGCTGCCAATGATGATGCTGATGCTGATGCTAATGCTGATGATGATGATGATGATGATGATGCTGCTGCTGATGATGATGATGATGATGATGGTGGTGGTGGTGGTGGTGGTGCTGATGATAATGATGATGATACTGCTGATGAGTACAGCAGCAGCAGCAGTAGCAGGAGCAGTAGCATAAGTAGTAGTAGTAGTAGTAGTAGTAGTCGTCGTCGTCGTCGTCGTCGTCGTCGTCGTCGTCGTCGTCGTCGTCGTCGTCGTCGTCGTGGTCGTAGTAGTACTGCTACTAGTAGTAGTTATGGTAATAGTTGTAGTAGTTGTAGTAGTAGTAGTAGTAGTAGTAGTAGTAGTAGTACTACTAGTAGTAGTGGCGGTGGTGGTGGTGGTAGTAGTAGTAGTGGTAGTAGTAGTAGTAGTAGTAGTAGTAGTAGTAGTAGTAGTAGTAGTAAAAGTAGTAGTAATAGTAGTAGTAGTAGTAAGAGTAGGAGTAGGAGTAGGAGTCAAGCTAGCCAGCTCGAGCGAGTCAAGCATGGCATGCCCAGTCCCACCCGCCCTCCCACAACATAAGAAGCAAAGCTGGCACAACTGGGGGCCGAAGTCACACCGGCCAGCCGGTTTGGTACAGCTGATGCGGCCGCGATGGCGGTTGCCGACGGGAACTGGCGAGCGCGTGTTGAATGCCGCGCACGCATTGCCAGACGAGTCGAGAATGGCCCGGTACACCGCAGGAAGCCAGAGGTGGCCGGAGGAAGCCCGACGGTCTGACAGGACACCCCAAAGCATTTTTGTGAAAAAGCATTGGGTTTTTGATGTTTTTATGTTGAAATGCTTGCAAACACACGGTGTTCGGTAGGATTCTGACATGAACGCGCGAGTGTGCTCTTTGTGTATTTTTTGCACAGGATTCGCGGCCTGGGTGCATGACAGAGCATCGCGAGTGCACCGCGCGATGACGTGAAATCGCTGGATTTGAAGAATTCTTAAGATTCCTATGGTTTTCCTATGATTTCAGCAAGAGAGCCCGGGCGGGAAATTTGTACATTTTTTGTGAAAAAGCATTGGGTTTTTGATGTTTTTATGTTGAAATGCTTGCAAACACACGGTGTTCGGTAGGATTCTGACATGAACGCGCGCGTGTGCTCTTTGTGGTATTTTTTGCAATGGATTATCGCCGTGGACGACAGGACGTCCATGTCGAGAGGAAAAAATAAGAAAAATGTTGATTTTGTATTGTTTTTTACAGGTTAGGATGGGACCACCCGGATGCGGCCCCTAATGGCGGCCTGAGGGGGGAGTAGGAGTATATTCTAATAGGAGTAGAGTCAAGCTAGCCAGCTCGAGCGAGTCAAGCATGGCATGCCCAGTCCCACCCGCCCTCCCACAACATAAGAAGCAAAGCTGGCACAACTGGGGGCCGAAGTCACACCGGCCAGCCGGTTTGGTACAGCTGATGCGGCCGCGATGGCGGTTGCCGACGGGAACTGGCGAGCGCGTGTTGAATGCCGCGCACGCATTGCCAGACGAGTCGAGAATGGCCCGGTACACCGCAGGAAGCCATAGGTGGCCGGAGGAAGCCCGACGGTCTGACAGGACACCCCAAAGCATTTTTGTGACACCCCAAAGCATTTTTGTGAAAAAGCATTGGGTTTTTGATGTTTTTATGTTGAAATGCTTGCAAACACACGGTGTTCGGTAGGATTCTGACATGAACGCGCGAGTGTGCTCTTTGTGGTATTTTTGCACAGGATTCGCGGCCTGGGTGCATGACAGAGCATCGCGAGTGCACCGCGCGATGACGTGAAATCGCTGGATTTGACAGAATTCTTAAGATTCCTATGTTTTCCTATGATTTCAGCAAGAGAGCCCGGGCGGGAAATTTGTACAATTTTTTGTGAAAAAACATTGGGTTTTTGATGTTTTTATGTTGAAATGCTTGCAAACACACGGTGTTCGGTAGGATTCTGACATGAACGCGCGCGTGTGCTCTTTGTGGTAGTTTTTTGCAATGGATTATCGCCGTGGACGACAGGACGTCCATGTCGAGAGGAAAAAATAAGAAACATGTTGATTTTGTATGGTTTTTTACAGGTTAGGATGGGACCACCCGGATGCGCCCGCTATCTGCCGGCCTGAGGGGGGAGTAGGAGTATATTCTAATAAGGAATAAGGATAGGAGTAGTAGTTTTAGTTTTAGTAGTAGTAGTAGTAGTAGTAGTAGTAGTAGTAGTAGTAGTAGTAGTAGTAGTAGTAGTAGTAGTAGTAGTAGTAGTAGAAGTAGAAGTAGGAGTAGGAGTAGTAGTAGTAGTAGTAGTGGGAGTCGGAGTCGAGGTCGGAGTCGAAGCGGAGTCGGAGTCGGAGTCGGAGTCCGGAGTCGGAGTCGGAGTCGGAGTCGAGTCGAGGCTGAGTCGGAGTCGGAGTCGGAGTAGGAGTCGGAGTCGAGTCGGAGTCGAAGAGTCGGAATTCGGAGTCGGAGTAATAGAGTAAAGTAGAGTAGCATAGGATTGAAGTAGGAGTATGAGTAAGGAGTAGGAGTAGGAGTAGAGTTAGAAGTAGGAGTAGGAGTAGGAGTAGGATAGGAGTAGGAGTAGGACAGTACGCGTAGGAGTAGAGGATGATTATGAAGTAGTAGTAGTAGTAGTAGCAGTAGTAGTAGTAGTGGTAGTAGTAGTAGGAGTAGGAGTAGGAGTATGAGTCAAGCTAGCCAGCTCGAGCGAGTCAAGCATGGCATGCCCAGTCCCACCCGCCCTCCCACAACATAAGAAGCAAAGCTGGCACAACTGGGGCCGAAGTCACACCGGCCAGCCGGTTTGGTACAGCTGATGCGGCCGCGATGGCGGTTGCCGACGGGAACTGGCGAGCGCGTGTTGAATGCCGCGCACGCATTGCCAGACGAGTCGAGAATGGCCCGGTACACCGCAGGAAGCCTGAAGGCCCCAACTTGTACTGTTTTTTATAACGGGGGGGTTTGGATGGGCGGGCGCGGGGTGTGCGCCGCATCCCATTCCTGCCAAGCATTTTGCGACGTGGACGACAGGACGTCCATGCTGAGAGGAAAAACGTTGGTGCGCTGCGCCGAGGCGAGAGCGACATGTCACCCCTTCGCGCGGGGTGTGCGCCGCGTCCCATTCCTGCCACGCATTTTGCGACGTGACGACAGCACGACCATGTTGACAAGAACAACAAAACTGTGTATTGTCTTTTGCAGATTAGAATGGGACGGATTGGATGGGCGGGCGCGGGGTGTGCGCCGCGTCCCATTCCTGCCATGCATTTTGAGACGTGGACGACAGGACGTCCATGCGACGGTGCCAATGTTTTTTTATGTTTTTATGTTGAAATGCTTGCAAACACACGGTGTTCGGTAGGATTCTGACATGAACGCGCGAGTGTGCTCTTTGTGGTATTTTTTTGCACAGGATTCGCGGCCTGGGTGCATGACAGAGCATCGCGAGTGCACCGCGCGATGACGTGAAATCGCTGGATTTGACAGAATTCTTAAGATTCCTATGGTTTTCCTATGATTTCAGCAAGAGATCCCGGGCGGGAAATTTGTACAATTTTTGTGAAAAAGCATTGGGTTTTTGATGTTTTTATGTTGAAATGATTGCAAACACACGGTGTTCGGTAGGATTCTGACATGAACGCGCGCGTGTGCTCTTTGTGGTATTTTTTGCAATGGATTATCGCCGTGGACGACAGGACGTCCATGTCGAGAGGAAAAAATAAGAAAAATGTTGATTTTGTATTGTTTTTTACAGGTTAGGATGGGACCACCCGGATGGGGCCCCTATCTGCCGGCCTGAGGGGGGAGTAGGAGTATATTCTAATAAGGAAGAAGGATAGGAGTCAAGCTAGCCAGCTCGAGCGAGTCAAGCATGGCATGCCCAGTCCCACCCGCCCTCCCACAACATAAGAAGCAAAGCTGGCACAACTGGGGGCCGAAGTCACACCGGCCAGCCGGTTTGGTACAGCTGATGCGGCCGCGATGGCGGTTGCCGACGGGAACTGGCGAGCGCGTGTTGAATGCCGCGCACGCATTGCCAGACGAGTTGAGAATGGCCCGGTACACCGCAGGAAGCCAGAGGTGGCCGGAGGAAGCCCGACGGTCTGACAGGACACCCCGAAGCATTTTTGTGAAAAAGCATTGGGTTTTTGATGTTTTTATGTTGAAATGCTTGCAAAAACACGGTGTTCGGTAGGATTCTGACATGAACGCGCGAGTGTGCTCTTTGTAATATTTTTTGCACAGGATTCGCGGCCTGGGTGCATGACAGAGCATCGCGAGTGCACCGCGCGATGACGTGAAATCGCTGGATTTGACAGAATTCTTAAGATTCCTATGGGTTTTCCTATGATTTCAGCAAGAGAGCCCGGGCGGGAAATTTGTACAATTTTTTGTGAAAAAAGCATTGGGTTTTTGATGTTTGTATGTTGACATGCTTGCAAACACACGGTGTTCGGTAGGATTCTGACATGAACGCGCGCGTGTGCTCTTTGTGGTATTTTTTGCAATGGATTATCGCCGTGGACGACAGGACGTCCATGTCGAGAGGAAAAAAAAAAAAATGTTGATTTTGTATTGTTTTTTACAGGTTAGGATGGGACCACCCGGATGCGCCCGCTATCTGCCGGCCTGAGGGGGGAGTAGGAGTATATTCTAATAAGGAATAAGGATAGGAGTAGGAGTAGGAGTAGGAGTAGGAGTCAAGCTAGCCAGCTCGAGCGAGTCAAGCATGGCATGCCCAGTCCCACCCGCCCTCACACAACATAAGAAGCAAAGCTGGCACAACTGGGGGCCGAAGTCACACCGGCCAGCCGGTTTGGTACAGCTGATGCGGCCGCGATGGCTGTTGCCGACGGGAACTGGCGAGCGCGTGTTGAATGCCGCGCACGCATTGCCAGACGAGTCGAGAATGGCCCGGTACACCGCAGGAAGCCAGATGTGGCCGGGAGGAAGCCCGACGGTCTGACAGGACATCCCAAAGCAATTTTGTAAAAAGCATTGTTTTTGATGTTTTTATGTTGAAATGCTTGCAAACACACGGTGTTCGGTAGGATTCTGACATGAACGCGCGAGTGTGCTCTTTGTGGTATTTTTTTGCACAGGATTCGCGGCCTGGGTGCATGACAGAGCATCGCGAGTGCACCGCGCGATGACGTGAAATCGCTGGATTTGACAGAATTCTTAAGATTCCTATGGTTTTCCTATGATTTCAGCAAGAGATCCCGGGCGGGAAATTTGTACAATTTTTGTGAAAAAGCATTGGGTTTTTGATGTTTTTATGTTGAAATGCTTGCAAACACAAGGTGTTCGGTAGGATTCTGACATGAACGCGCGCGTGTGCTCTTTGTGGTATTTTTTGCAATGGATTATCGCCGTGGACGACAGGACGTCCATGTCGAGAGGAAAAAATAAGAAACATGTTGATTTTGTATTGTTTTTTACAGGTTAGGATGGGACCACCCGGATGCGGCCCCTAATGGCCGGCCTGAGGGGGGAGTAGGAGTATATTCGAATAAGGAATAAGAATAGGAGTCAAGCTAGCCAGCTCGAGCGAGTCAAGCATGGCATGCCCAGTCCCACCCGCCCTCCCACAACATAAGAAGCAAAGCTGGCACAACTGGGGGCCGAAGTCACACCGGCCAGCCGGTTTGGTACAGCTGATGCGGCCGCGATGGCGGTTGCCGACGGGAACTGGCGAGCGCGTGTTGAATGCCGCGCACGCATTGCCAGACGAGTCGAGAATGGCCCGGTACACCGCAGGAAGCCAGAGGTGGCCGGAGGAAGCCCGACGGTCTGACAGGACATCCCGAAGCATTTTTGTGAAAAAGCATTGGGTGTTTTATGTTTTTATGTTGAAATGCTTGCAAACACACGGTGTTCGGTAGGATTCTGACATGAACGCGCGAGTGTCTCTTTGTGGTATTTTTTGCACAGGATTCGCGGCCTGGGTGCATGACAGAGCATCGCGAGTGCACCGCGCGATGACGTGAAATCGCTGGATTTGACAGAATTCTTAAGATTCCTATGGTTTTCCTATGATTTCAGCAAGAGAGCCCGGGCGGGAATTTTGAACAATTTTTGTGAAAAAAGCATTGTTTTTTTGATGTTTTTATGTTGAAATGCTTGCAAACACACGGTGTTCGGTAGGATTCTGACATGAACGCGCGCGTGTGCTCTTTGTTGTTTTTTTGCAATGGATTATCGCCGTGGACGACAGGACGTCCATGTCGAGAGGGAAAAATAAGAAAAATGTTGATTTTGTATTGTTTTTTACAGGTTAGGATGGGACCACCCGGATGCGGCCCCTATCTGCCGGCCTGAGGGGGGAGTAGGAGTATATTCTAATAAGGAATAAGGATAGGAGTAAGAGTAGGAGTCAAGCTAGCCAGCTCGAGCGAGTCAAGCATGGCATGCCCAGTCCCACCCGCCCTCCCACAACATAAGAAGCAAAGCTGGCACAACTGGGGGCCGAAGTCACACCGGCCAGCCGGTTTGGTACAGCTGATGCGGCCGCGATGGCGGTTGCCGACGGGAACTGGCGAGCGCGTGTTGAATGCCGCGCACGCATTGCCAGACGAGTCGAGAATGGCCCGGTACACCGCAGGAAGCCAGAGGTGGCCGGAGGAAGCCCGACGGTCTGACAGGACACCCCAAAGCATTTTTGTGAAAAAGCATTGGGTTTTTGATGTTTTTATGTTGAAATGCTTGCAAACACACGGTGTTCGGTAGGATTCTGACATGAACGCGCGAGTGTGCTCTTTGTGGTATTTTTTGCACAGGATTCGCGGCCTGGGTGCATGACAGAGCATCGCGAGTGCACCGCGCGATGACGTGAAATCGCTGGATTTGATTGAATTCTTAAGATTCCTATGGTTTTCCTATGATTTCAGCAAGAGAGCCCGGGCGGGAAATTTGTACAATTTTTGTGAAAAAAGCATTGGGTTTTTGATGTTTTTCTGTTGAAATGCTTGCAAACACACGGTGTTCGGTAGGATTCTGACATGAACGCGCGCGTGTGCTCTTTGTTGTATTTTTTGCATTGAATTATCGCCATGGACGACAGGACGTCCATGTCGAGAGGAAACAATAAGAAAAATGTTGATTTTGTATTGTTTTTTACAGGTTAGGATGGGACCACCCGGATGCGCCCGCTATCTGCCGGCCTGAGGGGGGAGTAGGAGTATATTCTAATAAGGAATAAGGATAGGAGTACATAGGAGTAGGAGTGGGAGTGGGAGTGGTAGTGGTAGTAGTAGTCGTAGTAGTAGTAGTAGTAGTAGTAGTAGTAGTAGTAGTAGTAGTAGTAGTAGGAATAGCAGTAGTAGTGGTAGTAAGATCAGTAGTACGGTAGAAGTAGTGGTAGTAGTAGTAGTAGTAGTAGTAGTAGTAGTAGTAGTAGTGGTAGTGTAGTGGTAGTTGGTAGGTGTAGTAGTTAGTAGTAGTAGGTAGTTAAGTAGTGTCGTCGGGAGTAGTTTAGTGCAGTAGTAGTCCTCGAGTAGTAGTAGTAAGTAGTAGTAGTAGTAGTAGTAGAGTAGTAGTAGTAGTAGTCGTAGTAGTAGTAGTAGTAGTCGTGCAGTTAGTAGTAGTAAACAGTAGTAGTAGTCAGTAGTAGTAGTAGTAGTAAGTAGTCAGTAGTTAGTTCGTAGTCGTAGTCGTAGTTAAGAGTAGCACCCGTATAGTCGTAGTAGTACCCGTAATAGTAGTAGTAGTAGTAGTAGTAGTAGTAGTAGTAGTAGTAGTAGTAGTAGCAGTAGTAGTAGTGGTAGTCATCGTCGTATTATTATTATGAGTAGTAGTAGTCGTCGTCGTAGTAGGAGTAGTAGTAGTAGTAGTAGTAGCAGTAGTAGTAGTAGTAGTAGTAGTAGTAATAGTAGTAGTAGTAGTAGTAGTAGTAGTAGTAGTAGTAGTCGCAGTTGTTGTAGTTGTCGTTGTAGTAGTCGTAGTACTCGTAGTAGTCGTAGTAGTCGTAGTCGTAGTAGTAGTAGCAGTAGTAGTAGTTGTAGTCGTCGTAGTAGTAGTATTAGTAATAGTAATAGTTGTAGTAGCAGTAGTAGTAGTCGTAGGGGTAGTAGTAGTAGTATTATTAGTAGTAGTAGTAGTAGTGGTAGTAGTAGTAGTAGTAGTAGTAGTAGCAGGGGTAGTCGTAGTCGTCGTCGTCGTCGTTGTAGTAGTCTTAGTCGTAGCCGCAGTAGTAGTAGTAGTGGTAGTAGTAGTAGGTCAGTAGTAGTAGTAGTAGTAGTAGTAGTAGTTATGTAGTAGATATTAATAGTAGTAGTTAGTAGTAGTAGTAGTAGTTAGTGAGTGGTAGGGGTAGTCGAGTAGTAGTGGTAATAGTAGTAGTAGTAAGTAGTAGTAGTAGTAGTAGCTAGTAGTAATAGTGTAGTAAGACAGAGTAGTAGTATTAGTAGTAGTAGTAGTAGTAGTAGTAGTAGTAGTAGTAGTAGTAGTAGTATTCGAAGTAGCAGTAGTAGTAGCAGTAGTAGCAGTAGCAGCAGTAGTAGTAGTAGTCGTAGTAGTAGTAGTAGTAGTAGTCGTCGTAGAAGTAGTAGTAGTAGTAGTAGTAGTAGTAGTAGTAGTAGTAGTAGTAGTAGTAGTGGTAGTAGTAGTAGTAGTAGTAGTAGTAGTAGTAGTAGTCGTGGTTGTGGTGGTAGTAGTAGTAGTAGTCGTAGTAGTAGTCGTAGTAGTCTAGTAGTAGTCGTAGTCGTCGTCGTCGACGTCGTCGTCGTCGTAGGCGTAGTCGTCGTCGACGTCGTAGTCGTAGTCGGGGTCGTCGTCTGAATCGTAGTTGTTGTCGACGTCGTAGTCGTAGGAGTAGTAAGTAGTAGCAGTAGTAGTAGTAGTAGTAGTAGTAGTAGTAGTAAGTAGTAGAGTAGTAGTAGTAGTCGTAGTAGTAGTGGTACACGATGAGTAGTGGTAGTAGTAGTGTCGTAGTCGTAGTCGTCGTAGTAGTCAGCTAGTTCGAGTGAGTAGTAGCAGTTAGTAGTAGTGAGTAGTCAGGTAGTAGTAGTAGTAGCCAGTAGTAGCAGCAGTAGTAGTAGGATGTAGTAGTAGTCGAGTAGTCTCGCGTCGTCTAGTAGTAGTTAGTCGTGATAATAATAATAAGCAGCAGCACAGCAGCAGTAATGTAGTAACGTATTAGTTTAGTGCGTAGTAGTAGTAGGAGTAGTAGTAGTAGTAGTAGTGTAGTCGAGTAGTAGTACAGAGGCGGTAGTGGTAGTAGTAGTTCGTAGTAGTAATCGTAGTCGTTTAGTAGTAGTAGTAGTAGTAAGTAGTAGTAGTAGTAGTAGTAGTCGTTACTCTGTAGTAGTAGTAGTAGTCGGCAGTATAGTAGTAGTCGTAAGTAGTAGTTAGTAGTAGTAGTAGTTGTCAGTAGTAGAATAGTAGTAGTAGTAGTAGTAGTAGTAGTAGTAGTTTAGTAGCCGTGTAGTTAGTTATGTAGTAGAGTAAGTCGTAGTCAGTCGTAGTGTAGTAGTAGTCGTAGCACGTAAGTTCGCTCATAGTATAGCAGTATAGTAGTAGTAGTAGTAGTAGTAGTAGTCGTAGTAGTTCGTAGTAGTAGGAGTAGTAAGTCAGTAGTAGTGATAGTAGTTGAATCGTTAGTAGAGTGATGATAGTAGTAGTAGTCAGTAGTTAGTCGTTAGTAGTAGTAGCAGTAGTATAGTTATAAGTTAGTAGTAGTAGCACGTAGTTAGGTAGTAGTATTAGTAGTAGTAGTCGTAGTGGTCGTCGAAGTCGCCGTCGTAGTAGTAGTTGTAGTCATAGTCAGTAGTAGGCGTCGCCGTAGCCGTAGCCGTAGTCGTAGTAGTAGTAGTAGTAGTAGTAGTAGTAGTAGTAGTAGTAGTAGTAGTAGTAGTAGTAGTAGTAGTAGTAGTAGTGGTAGTGGTAGTAGTTGTAGTAGTAGTAGT
>CAUYUJ010015237.1:301021-326021 GCA_963575745.1 Prorocentrum cordatum
AGTAGTAGTAGTAGTGGTAGTAGTGGTAGTAGTAGTAGTAGTAGTAGTAGTAGTAGTAGTAGTAGTAGTAGTGGTAGTAGTAGTAGTGGTAGTAGTAGTAGTAGTAGTCGTGGTAGTAGTAGTCGTGGTAGTGGTAGAAGTAGTAGCGGTAGTGGTAGTAGTAGTAGTAGTAGTACAGTTATCTGGAGGAGAAGGAGGAGATGGAGGAGGAACATGAGGAGGAGGAGAAGCAGGAGGAGGAGGAGGATGCGGAGGAGTAGGGGGAGGCGGAGGAGCAGGAATGGAAGGGGGAGGAAAGAGGACAGAGGATGAGGGGGAACATGCGAAGGAGGGAGGGGCGATCGTGGGAGGATGGACGTGTGATTGATGGCAGGAGGGGGTGGGAGAGGAGTGTGGATGGATAATTGAGAGTGGACGAGGAACAGGACGACGAGGACAGTGGGGGATGATAGCAAATAGTGCTGGCGCGGATTGACAGAGCAGCTCGCGCCACCGAGCCTTCGATGTTGCGGCGGCGAGTGCGCTCGTGCCAGGGAAACCTGGGGTCGGATCGCCCCGGCTGGCTTGGGCCACTTGCCCCCCCCCCCTCCGCCCCAGGTTTCTCGCTCCTGCAGGCGAGCAGTGCCCCAACAGCCCCCGCCCCCTCCCGGGGGGGCCACTGCCGGGGCTGTAGGGGACGGCGCCCGCCGCCTCCTGGTGCGCCTCTGCTCGCTCCGTGGACGGGCCGGGAGGCTGAGGCGGAGCAAGCGGGGGGGCTCACTGCAGTGCAGCTGCCGCAAACTGACGCCGGCCCTCGGGTGCCCTCCCGCGCTGCTCAGGGAAGTCCTCTCGCTCGCGCAGCCGCTGTGGCGGCCTCCCGCATCGGCAGGGGGAACGCATTCAGAGCCCCCTGCTCGCGCGGCGCCGGGCTCTCCTTCCCCCCGCCGAGCGCGTTCCACTACTCGCAAAATGCCTGCTCGCAAACGTCCAGGAAAAACACACATGTCTGCATAGGTGTAATGTACCGAAAATCCCCACTGGCGGATTCGGGCCATTTTCGGGGGAGCGTAAGACCCGGGTTTGCCAGGACTCGGGTTCGCCATCGTTTTTTGACGACCGCGCCTCGGATTTTGACGAGGAGGAGTTTCGTGGGATGTCTGCAGCGGGGGGCCTCGTCAAAATGCAGGCTCGGTCTCGTCATTTTTTTGACGACCTCGTCGGGGATTTCCGAGTCCCCTGTGCCCGGGTCTTACGTCCCCCTGACATTTGCGAAGAGTTACTTTGCGAGTCGCGGAACGCGCTTGTCTGCCCTCCGCTCCCTGCGCGCTGCTGCTGCTGCTGCTGCTGCTCCTCCCGCGGCCGCGTGCCCGCGCGGCGCCCGGAGCACGTTGACCGGGAGCCGGCAGAGATCCCCGCCGCCCCTCAAACAGGGCGGCTCGCCCAGGGGTGTCCCGCTGTTGCTCCTGCTCCTGCTCTGCACGAACGAAATGGGTACCCCCAGGAAGCATTGAAGACCCCCCCCCCTCCGGCAAGTCGAGAACCCTTCCGCACCATCATCCATATCCGCATCATCATCATCATCATCATCGTCATCATCATCATCATCATCATTATCATTATCATTATCATTATCATTATCATTATCATTATCATTATCATTATCATTATCATTATCAGTATCATTATCATTATCAATATCATTGTCATTGTCATTATCATTATCATTATCATTATCATTATCGTTATCATTATCTTTATCATTATCATTATCATTATCATTATCATTATCATTATCATTATCATTATCATTATCATTATCATTATCATTATCATTATCATTATCATTATCATTATCATTATCATTATCATTATCATTTTTATTTTCATTATCATTATCATTATCATTACCATTATCATTCGCATTATCATTATCATTATCATTATCATTATCATTATCGTTATCATTATCATCATCATCATCATCATCATCATCATCATCGTGTCCGGGTGCTACAGCTATCGTTCGGTTATTTCGGGCCTTCGGAATATCGAATAAAAAAATGCGGTGCTACGATCTCGCCGGGGGGGTTCTTAAATGCTTCCTGGGGTTACGGAAAGCATGGGTACACTGCCCAACCGCAGTTCCTGCTCATTTTGAGCAGGACCCGCTGTCCGCGCCGCCGCGGCCTGTGTCCATTTGGGACAGAAGGCCGCCTGCCCAACAGCGCCCGCTGCTGGTTTGGGACAACATTTGTTGTTGGGCATTGTACCCGTTTTTTCCGTACCCATTTCGGGCGTCCAAACTGCTGTCGACTACACGTAAGACCCTTCGCCGGAGTAACCTTTGGTGTGGGCCCATAGGGCCCTCCCGATCGCCGAACGCGATGCCACAGCAGCGGCCTGCGCGCTTGGGTTTGGCATCCTCGCGCCCCCCCAAAAGCCGCGCTCCAAAGGCCACTCTTGCCTGGGGCCCCTCTTACGTTCGGCGGCGAGCGCGGGGGGAAAGTGAGAAGAAGAACGCCCTCTCGGAGGGCGGCGGGGGTTTGCCCGTGTCTTCGGGGAAGGTTCAGAGAACTTCTCCTGAAGGCCAGGAGACTTCTGAGCCTTCTGAGAAGGCCCACCCTTCTCACTTCTCCCCCAGGCTGGCCGCCGATACGTGCAGCCGATGGTGCTCCTCCTCCTGCTGCCCGTGCCGCTCCCGCTGCTCCCGCGGCTGCTCCTCCTGCCCGCCTCCTCCTTCCTGCTCCCCCTGCCCCTGCCCATTCCTCTGCCAGGAGGAGACAAAGACACAGACGCAGAGACTCGTCGATCCCCCCTGAAAATCTGGGAGACATGGGACGTGGAGGAGCAGACGGACACCGAGAAAATATGGACAGATGTGTGGGGGGACCCTGGGCTCCGTGCCCATCTGCTCGTGGGCCCCTGGGCCCGTCCCCTCTGCCCCCCTCCCGCTCCTGCCCGCCGCGGCTCCACGCTTTTTGCCCCGATTGGCACGGGCGGGCTCCCCAGGTGTCAGCGCGCACGACTCCGGCGTTCGCTCCGCTCCGCTCCGCTCCCCTTCGCTTCGCGCTCCTGCCCTTCAGCCGGGCGGGTCCCCCCTACCGGGGAATTTCCGAGGAAGAACTAGCCTGACGAGGGACCCAACCAGATGCAGGTGTGAGTACCGCAGTAGTGATTCATTTTTTCGGTGGCGATCCCTACGATGCAACGAACCGTGCTCGGGGTGTGCCGACATGAGTGGCGTGGTATACAACGCGAACGAAAACGATTGATCCGAGTACGCAGGGAGACTGAGCGCGGGTGAATCTGCGCGCGTGTGCGTCTGACTGTGAATGAATATGCGTGCGAGCGAGTCTACGTGCATGAATGCGAGTATGACAAAGCATGGTAAAATTGTATATGAATGCCAATAGTTTGACAATTATTGCCTTTGAGTGCTCGTGACGCTGAGCGTGGCCGCCGCAAGGAGCTTCCCCGGGACTCCCCGACGGCATCGCCCGCGCGCCGCGACGCCAATGTCGGCGCGCCCCCCCGCGAGGATCGCGCCCGCTTTCTCCCCTTCCTTTACTCCCTCTTTGCCCGCGCACTCAAAAGTCCAAGGCTGCGGGCGCAGCGCAGCGCGGAGTCCCCGCGACGCGCGCAGGTCGCCCCGGAGGGGTCCCAGCGACGCGCGAGGGTCGTCCACTGCGCGGAGCAAAGAGAGCTAGCTGGCTGGCTGATAGCGGGCAAGGCTCTTGCCGCTGGGCAGAGCGACGACGGGCGAGCGAGGCGCTGGGCAGAACGCAGCACGGAGTCCCCGCGACGCGCGCAGGTCGCCCCAGAGGGGTCCCAGCGACGCGCGCGGGTCGTCCGCTGCGCGGAGCAAAGAAGGCTAGCCGGCTGGCTGGGACCTGCGGTGGGGCTCCATATGGAGCCACGTAACGCTGTATTGGGTAAGGGAAACGCATGCGGACTGCGCCACGGGGACCTTCGGTGGAGTTCCTTATGGGGCCACGAAGCGTGTGAGGGGTGTGCCGAACTGTGCCACTGGGACCTTCGGCGGAGCTCCTATGGGGCCACGGAGTGTGTGAGGGGTGTGCCGAAATGAACGGCGGGGACGCGTGCGGACTGTGCCACTGGAACCTTCGGCGGAGCTCCTAAGGGGTCACGAAACGTGTGAGGGGTGTGCCGAAATGAGTGTGCGGGACGCATGCTGACTGCGCCACGGGGACCTTCGGTGGAGCTCCCTATGAGGCCACGAAACGTGTGAGGGGCGTGCCGAAATCAGTGGCGGGAACGCATGCGGATTGTGCCACTGGGACCTCCGGCGGAGCCCCTGTGGGGCCACGAAACGTGTGAGGGGTGGGCCGACATGAATGGCGGGAACGCATGCGGACTGTGCCACGGGGACCTTCGGCGGAGCTCCTATGGGGCCGCGAAGCGTGTGAGGGGTGTGCTGAAATGAGTGGCGGGGACGCATGCGGACTGTGCCACCGGGACCTGTGGCGAAGCTCCTATGGGGCCATGAAGCGTGTGAGGGGTGTGCCGAAATGAGCGGCGGGGACGCATGCGGACTGTGCCACTGGGGCCTTCGGCGGGGCTCCTATGGGGCCACGAAACGGGCGAGGGGTGTGCCGACGTGAGTGGCGGAGACGCATGCGGATTGTGCCACTGGAACCTTCGGCGGAGCCCCTATGGGGCCACGAAGCGTGTGAGGGGTGGGCCGAAATGAGTGGCGGGGGCGCATGCGGACTGTGCCACTGGGACCTTCGGCAGAGCTCCTATGGGGCAACGAAGCGTGTGAGGGGTGAGCCGAAATGGGTGTGCGGGACGCATGCGGGCACACCCACTGAGACCTTCGGTTGAGCTCCTTATGGGGCCACGAAGCGTGTGACGGGTGTGCTCTCTGGAACCTTCGGTGGAGCTCCCTATGGGGCCACAGAACGTATGAAGGGTGTGCCGACATGAGTGTGCGGGGCGCATGCGGGCACACCCACTGGGACCTTCGGTGGAGCTCCCTATGGGGCCACGAAACGTGTGAGTGGTGTGCCGAAATGGGTGTGCGGGGCGCATGCGGGCACACCCACTGGGACCTTCGGTGGAACTCCCCTATGGGGCCACGAAACGTGTGAGGGGCGTGCCGAAATGAGTGTGCGGGACGCATGCGGGCTCACCCACTGGGACCTTCGGTGGAGCTCCCTATGGGGCCGCGAAGCGTGTGAGGGGTGTGCCGAAATGGGCGTGCGGGACGCATGCGGGCACACCCACTGGGACCTTCGGTGGAACTCCCTATGTGACCACGAAACGTGTGAAGGGTGCACCGACATGGGTGTGCGGGACGCATGCGGGCACACCCACTGGGACCTTCGGTGGAGCTCCCTATGGGGCCACGAAGCGTGTGCGGGGTGGGCCGACATGGGTGTGCGGGACGCATGCGGGCACACCCACTGGGACCTTCGGCGGAGCTCCCCATGGGGCCACGAAGCGTGTGAGGGGTGTGCCGACATGGGTGTGCGGGACGCATGCGGGGACACCCGCTGGGACCTTCGGTGGAGCTCCCTATGTGGTCACGAAGCGTGTGAGGGGTGTGCCGACATGGGTGTGCGGGACGCATGCGGGCACACCCTCTGGGACCTTCGGTGGAGCTCCCTATGGGGCCACGAAACGTGTGAGGGGTGTGCCGACATGGGTGTGCGGGACGCATGCGGGCACACCCACTGGGACCTTCGGTGGAGCTCCCTATGGGGCCACGAAACGTGTGAGGGGTGTGCCGAAATGGGTGCGCGGGACGCTGAGGATTATGACGATGATGGTGATGACGGTGATGATGACGACGATGATGGTGATGACGATGATGATGGTGGGAGGAGGGAGGAGGAAGGAGGGGGAGGAGGAGGAGAGGAGGAGAGGAGAGGAGACGCGGGCCACCGTCTCTTCAAAACGAGGACCCAACACCACAGGATGGTTGGGAATAAAAGGTACCCCCAAAACATTCCCAAATGGTCAAAACATACCCCCCAAAAATAGTCCCCAGACTATTTCTTGACTACTTTTTTGAATTTTCCTCCTGTAGAGGGACGGGCCCGACTTGATCCTGCCCGCTCCTCCCGCCTCGCCTGCCTGCTCGCCGGCGCGGCCCGCCCTTCCGGGCTGGACGAAAGGGGGGGATTGGGAAAGGGGGGGGTTACGAAATCTGCTGCATGCAGCTGGTGTCGGCCCCACCGAGGGGCCCACTCCTCGATACATAGCCGCCTCCGGCGCCTGGAGGCGCTGGCAACATCAGCTATAATGAGCTGATTCTCCCCCCTTTCGACCGGCCCGAGCCCTCCGGCGGCCCCCGAGGAGGGCCTCGGGCGGGAGGAGGCCGCTGCGGCCCGCCCCCCGAGGGGCCAGGGGCACGCGGGGAGAGGCGGCTCTCGGGGGGGGGGGGGGTGCGCGCCAGCTGTCGGGGAGCACCCCCCGAGCAGGGGGAGGGGGAGGGGGGGGGAGGAGGAGGAGGAGGAGGAGGAGGAGGAGGAGGAGGAGAGGAGGAGGAGGAGGAGGAGGGGGGGGAGGAGGAGGAGGAGGAGGAGGAGGAGGAGGAGGAGGAGGAGGAGGAGGAGGAGGAGGAGGAGGAGGAGGAGGAGGAGGAGGAGGAGTGAGGAGGGGGAGGAGGAGGGGGAGGAGGAGGAGGAGGATGAAGAAGAGGAGGTGGATGCGGAGGAGGAGGAGGCGGAGGAGGAGGAGGAGGAGGAGGAGGAGGAGAAGAAAAAGGCGGAGGAGAAGGATTATCTCTCTCTCTCTCTCTTTTCTTCTCTCTCTCTCTCTAGTTTTCTCCTCCTCTCTTCATTTGTTCATATGTATAGATGTGGTAGATGTGTGCATCTTCGAATGTGTAGGTGTATGTGTATGTGCATGTGCATGTGTAGGTGTCTGTGTCTGTGTATGTGTCAATGCATGTGTCTGTTTATGTGTCTGTGTACGTGAATGTGTATGTGAATGATAATATTTGTATGTATGTGTGCGTGCGTATGGGTATGCTTATGCGTATGTGTATGCGCATTTGCATGTGTATGTGTATGTGTATGTGTATGTGTATGCGTCTGCGTATGCGAATGCGCATGCGTATGCATATGTGTATGTTTATGGTTAGGTGTATGTGTATGTGTCGATGTATATGCATGTGTATGTGCATGTACATGTTATATGTGTGTGTGTGTGTACAGACGTGTTGTATATACAAGTGTAGATATAACACTGCTACTCGATTCCGTGATCATCGTGAAGCAGGGCGATTTTGCCTTCGCCGACATGCCGGACTGTCCTTGCGCCGAAACGGCCGTCGCAAGGGCGATACGCATGTTTCCAGAGACGTCGCGGGAGGATCTGAAGAAGGCAGACCGCGAGTCGTTTCGCGGGGCGCTCGTGGAAGTCCCTGGCAGCGCGAGCGAGGACTGCTGCGATCCAGCGACGTCGATATGCGAAAGCCTGCTCCGTGGACATGCCGCTGACGAGTCGGCGTTCGCGAGACTGCCGCCGCCCCCGGAGAGTCGCCGGCGGCGGCTGCAGCGGCACTCGCGCCGCCTGGGGGGAAGGCCGGCCCACGCAGCAGCCAGGCCGAGAACGATTGGGCGCATCCGGTGCTGTCGCCTTGTCCGCTGACGCCGTCGAACGATGTGCCATGCGACGGCGACGCGGGCAGGCTTGCTTTACGTCGGCCTGTCCAGAGCTCAGAGGTTCCAGTTTTCCGAACTGGCAGAGCGGCAGCGGCAAGCTGGAGCCACCGCGCTCTGACCTTGGATGTCCTCGGCGGGCTCGGTCTCGGCAGAGCTTCGTCAGTGGCTCGAGGCGCGGCGTTTATTCGGCCACTTGCCCGCCTGCAGAGGCGGACTTGTCTGAGGCGCTGCACGCCCTCCAGCAAGTCCTCGGCCTGACCGATGGAGAGAGAGCCCGCGCCGATCGCGCCGCCGCCGCGGGGGGGGGGCGCGTTGACTTCGGCGCAGGGCGCGCGCAGTCGGCCGCAGACTCCAGCGGCAGTGCACCTCGCGCCACCAGATGCTCTGCGTCTTGTGCCTGGGCCGTCGCGCCCGAAACCGCGCGGGCGCCCGTCGTGAGCGGCCAGGCTGGGGCCATACTGGTCCGCGCCAGCGCGGCGCTTCGCTCGCGATTCCCGCTGGCGCGCTCGGGTGCGCGGCCGTCGCGGCGCAGTCAGATAGTGGCGATCCGCACCTCGAGCCGCGACTTGCGACGCTCGCTTCCGATCGCCTGGTTCGAGCAGCGATGGCGCTGCAACGGTTTTCGCGCGAGCGTTTAGCGTTGAGAGACTCAAGGTGCGTGCGTACGGATGACTACTCTGGCTTCTTGCCCACCGCGCCTGGAGCGCGGCGGTGTACCTTGGCGGAGAAAGTGGGCAAACCATGCGCCTCCTGCCCTGGGGGTGGGGTGTGGGGGTGGGTGTGGGTGGCGGTTGCTTCGGCCACCGCCCTCCCCTCGCCGCCGGATGTGGGACGGCGTCAGGGCCTCCGCGGTCGGCGGCCAGGAGGGATGGCGGCGGGGGTAACTAGCACCTTCGGCGGAATTGGTACTTCAGGCCTGCCAGTTCCTTTCGAGTTGAGGTGCGTCGTGGCCCCCGGGTCTCCCCACCAACGGGGCGCCGCGTGCGCCACGTACCGCCTGTGGGCCCCCCATCCTCAGCGTTCGTGGCCGAACGCACTTTCTTCAGGCCCTCAGCGCACTTGTCACAACGCTCGGCGCTCTTTGAGGTGAAAGCCACCTTGGTTCTTCTCGCTTCCGAGGGCGCCGCCAGGGCCTCATTCCCGTTCCCATGATACGGCTGCTTCTGATGATGACGATGACGATGGTGATGGCGATGGTGATGCTGATGTTGACGGTGACGGTGACGGTGATGGTGATGGTGATGATTGTGATGGTGATGGTGATGGTGATGATGGCGACGGTGAGGATGAGGATGCTGACGATGATGTCGTTGTTGTTGATGATGATGATGCTGATGACGTTGAGGCGCAGGAAGAGGAGGACGATGATATGGAAGAGGAGGAAGAGGATGAGGATGAGGAGGAGGAGGGGGATACTGATGATGATGATGATGATGATGATGATGATGATGATGATGATGTTGTTGTTGTTGTTGCTGCTCATGATGATCACGAGGGGGACAAAGAGGAAGAGGACAGCGACGATGCAGCGGAGTATAAGCACGACGAACTCTAGTGCTAATTATTTTCACCCGTTGAATGAATGCGGCTGCCGTGAGACGTGAAGGGCCCCCCTTCGTTGCCACGGCTGTCACCGCCGCCGCCGTCGTCATCGGCATCGGTGCAACCTCCGCGCCTCTCCGTCGTAGTCGCTTCCAGCGTAATCGCATGTGCCGTCGTTGCAGTTGCCGCCCTGTTTTCCCACGTTCGCAGCTTCTTTCGTTATGCAGTTTGTCATGTGCTCTGATTTCCAAAGGAGGAGGGGGAGGTGGGCGAGGAGGAGAACTAAGCGGGAGTGGCTGACAGGAATGGGGGGCAGGAGAAAAAGGGGAGGAGGAAATATTGGGGGGATGACAGCAACATCAGTAGGGTAGGGAAGTGGAAAATGGGGAGGAGGAGGAAGAGGAGGAGGAAGAGGAGGAGGAGGAAGAGGAAGAGGAAGAGGAGGAGGAGGAGGAGGAGGAAAAGGAGGAGGAAAAGGATGCGGATGATGATGAGGAGGAAGACGGGGAGGAGGAGGAGGAAGAAACAGAGGCGGAGGAGGCAGAGGAGGCAGAGGAGGAGGAGGGGAAGAGGATGAGGAGGAGGAGGAAGAGGGGGAGCAGGAGGAAGAGGAGGAGGAGGCGGAGGAAATGAGCAAACACGTAGGACGAGCAGGAGGAGTGGGAAGCGGAACTGTATACGGAGTATGCATAGGAGGGGCTGGGTGGGAGGGGGGGCGTAGACTTGAGGGGGTTTACAGCTCATCATTGCGATCTTCTTGGTGTATACACATGAGTTTATGTCAATGTGGATATGTGCATGCATATGCATATGTCGATGTTTATGTACATGCGTACTTATGTGTATGCGCACATGTATATATATATATATATATATATATATACACGTCTATGTGCATGTATATATATGTATATGTAGATGTACCTGTTTATGTACATGAGTTTGGGTTAATACATGTGTGTAGTTGTATATGGTCATCAATGTGTATATGTATACTCCGATAAGTCTATACAGATGGGTCTGTATTTGTACATGCGTTTACAAATCCGTACATGTATATGTTGACTCAGATGTAGTTGTATATGAACAAGTGTATGTGTATGTAGATGTACAGGTGTAGATATATGTTAAAGCTTATGGACATGTTAGATGTGTATGTACGTTTTCGTATTTGTATATATATATATATGTGTACGTGTATATATATATATATATATGTGTGTATGTATATGCTGATGCATCAGCATTTGTATGCATATATGTATATAAGTATTCGTATTGATTTTTGCATATGTATATGCGTATGTATAGGTATTTGTATGTGTATGTGTATGTGTGTAGCTACATGTGTAGCTATATGTTGAGGAATAAGTATTTGCAGGTGTATGTATATATTTGTTTGTGCATGTAAGTGTAACTGCGTATGTACATCTGTATGTAGATGCAGCTGTATTTGTGAATGACGTTGTATTTGTATATATATATATATATATATTCACTTATGTATGCAAATCCGTATCTAACTATTCGTATTTGCTCATGTATCAGTCTATGTGTGTAGACGTATGAATATACGTGGAGGTTTCATCAATGATGAAGTGAGAGTCTTCGAGCGGGTATTAATGTATAGTGTTGGTCCAGCTTTGCTCCCCAACTGCAAGCGTGCTTCCATAGCTTTTCGGGTCAACCGCAACGATGACGGCCTGAGGGGCCAGGTTTGCGGTGGCCATCCAGGGAGGTCACAGATGCCCGCCGCGCACTGATGGTCCCTCCGCCGCCCTCGGAGACAGGCAGCGCCGCGAGCGCGGTGCCACCCGAGTCGAGCGCCTTCGCGAACCTCGGCTGGTGGCTCGCGCCTCGGGCGCTAGGCGCCCTGGGCTTGCTCGTCGCGCTGCTGTCGTGGCGCGCCGAGACAGGCCGTGGGAGCCTGGTGCGCCTCGGCCTGGGCGCCGCGCTGATCGTGGTGGGCGCCTTCTGGGTCTGCGTCCAGACGGTGAGAGGCTGGTGGCGCGCCGCCACGGGGCAGCAGGCCGAGGTGGAGGCCCTTCGCGCCCAGCTGGCAGGCCTGACGCTGGACGGAGGTCCTGCGAGCGGCACTGAGGCTGGGGGTGGCGGAGGGGCACCCGAGCTGCCAGCATGTCCGCCGCCGAGCGCACCACCGCCAGGCATGGTGCAGCCTGGGGTGCCGTCAGCCCCCCCCCACAGCGTGGACCCCGCCATGGACGCGTTCCACGCCTTCGCCACGGGGGGGGGCTGCGCTGGGCCGCTGTCGTGGACTGCCGCGCCGTCGGGCATGCCAGGGCAGCCCGCGACGGCCGCAGGCCCGTCCGTGGCAGCGGCCATGCCGGCGATGCCAGGAGGTGGCCCAGGCGGGCCAGGGCTGCAGGCTGCCACTGCTGCAGCGGCTAGTGCCAAGAAGGTGAAGGAGGCGCTCATGATGCTACACGCAGGTGCGAGCTCAGACCCATGGTGGGGTCGACGCTTCTGGAACTACGTCTTTCAGCTGGAGCAGGCTGGGGACCTGAATCCTTGAGTGCGAGCCGCCCTAGCCGCTCGTGGCTATGTGGGTGCCGAGACTCGCTCGGCACCCGACGTGGAGTCGTTGAAGGCCGTGCTGTCGGGGTTCGAGAATATGGAGACGACCAACACGTTCGACGGCACGTTCGGGGCGCCAGCGGCGGCTGCGGGAGGAGCCGAGGTAGATGCCTGGGCCCACTCACTGCCGCCGGACTTCAGGAGGGCTGGGATGGAGATCTATCGGAATATACGCGCGGCTGGGAGCACGAGCATCAGGCATTGGCTTCAGTCTCAGTATTCTGGATATCGAGGAGGAGAGCAGTGGCAGTCGCTGTGGAGCACGGCGGCGACGCTGGACTTCGAGCTAGGCAAGTGCGGGAACGACCAGGAGTTGATGATTTGTCTCAACACGAATGACAATGTGGAGATAGGGTTGCGCCATCTGTCGGCCTATGTGTACGAGTCACGGACGCATGACAAGGCGGGCGCGGCCCGACTGCGGGCAGTCACTGCCCCAGGGAGTGGCATAGACATCGCGCCGGGCTGGCTCATCGCGGAGGCGACGACGCACAGCAAGATGGAGCGTCAGCGGGCTGAACGAGTGTCAGCTGAGCTACGACGACGCAACGGCGGCAAGGGGAAGGACAAGGACAAGGGCCGTGGTCGTGGCGACAAGGGCTCGGGAGGCTGACGCCTGCCGGGGGCTCCCCACCTTGAGTCGCGAGGTGGAGGGCTACGAGATGCTCGCGAAGGGCAGCGACAGTTACAGATGGAGGATGTTGTTGGAGCCCCCCCAGGCACGCACTGCTCAGTCATCGCTCTAGGCGGGTCTGGGAGGCCAGAGGGTACCGGGCTGGAGGGAATCCCCCAGTCACGCACTGCTCAGCCTCATCCGCCGCCGAGCGAGGAGACCAGAGGGTACCGGCCTAGGGGGGGGAAGAGATGGATTGCCAAACCAGATAAGCCTAGTGAAGATGCGAAGTTCAGTTACACTCAGAGTTTCCCTTCGATATCTGAAATGGCCTCTGCTTTCGGTGTCAGCGATGCGGTCTTGCCAGTTCCACTTCTTGCACAGCCAGGTCGTGTGTCAGTGCGTTCGGGTCGGAGTAGGCAGCGGCTGCATCGGAAGCAGATGGTGAGGAAGGTTGCCAATCGAGTGCTCTGTGCTCTCAACTCGACCTACCTGGGCAATATGAAGCAGCAGACCACACCGTGGCGGCAGAAGTTTAGCAATGAGGTGACGACGAACTCTGCCGTCGGGCGGGTCCAGGCGCGGGCGATCCAGCGCGCAAAGGACCAGCTCAATGTTCGCCGGCTGTTCCCAGTGACAGGCGTACAAGCGACGTGTGAGCTACTGAAGTTGGACCAGATAGGCTACAGGAGAGTGCACGAGAGGGGCGTCCACATGGAGTTCATAGCCAACAGAGTGGACGAAGTGACGACGCTGAAGGTTGTCCCGCTACTCGAGGCGTTGCCTGCCGACGAGGCAGAGCACTACGAGAAGGAGGAGAACGTCGTCGAGTTGGCGGGCAAGTCCACGCAGCACGCGGAGGAACTTGAGAGGCAGTTTGGGTTCTTTGGGGGCCAGATGGAGCAGTGGATATCCTACCTTCATCGTGACGACCTCCCGCCGGGACTGTGGGTGTTCAGACCAAGGAGCGAGGTGATGGCGATCAATGGAGTTTCAGCAGTTTTAAAGAAGGACGGATATAAGTTGAGGAAGCTCATCATGGCAGTGCCTACCAACTATCTCTGGAGTGATGTACGACGCCGTGGTGAACGCGGACTAGGCGGAGGAGGTGCGCTTGCCATGATGCGGGCGCCAGGCATGGAGATACACATGGCACGTTGTGATGAGAGCAACGCTTTCTCTTCAGTTCTCTTGCCTGAGTGGATGTGGAAGTGGATGGCGACCCCCGCCATCCCGGCAGCAGCAGTGTGGTCCTTGAAACCCGTGGACATGAGGAGCGAACTCCAGGAGTGGTCTCTGGTGTGCCCTTGCTACACCAGACTACCGATGGGATTGTCTCATGCCGTTCGCATCCTGATGTGCATCAATCTGGAGGCAGTGGGGAGGACACTGGTGAGATCAGCCGCCTTCGGGAAATCCATGGAGAGCCAGTTGAGTGATCTTCCTGACGAGGCCGTCGTGGAAGACGTCGAGTGGGTCAAGGAGAAGGCCTTGCGCCGCGCTGAGCGGCGCCAGGAGGCTGGGCTCTCCCCCGAGGCTTTCTTGGCTAAAGTTCGCGAGCTGAAGCAGGAGCGTCACCGAGTGATCATCGTGCTGCACGCGTTCGCGGGGGGCCGGAGGAAGATGGATGTCCAGCACTATGTGGAGGAGTTTGCTGTTGAATACGGGGTGGCGATCTTTTTCTTTGGGGTGGATCTTGCCTTTGATCATAGGTGGGATCTGGCGGACCCCAAGCTGATCGCCATGCTGCTGGAAATGATCGAACAGGGCCTCATCGACATTATCATTGGCGCACCTCCTTGTGCCACGTGGAGTAGAGCGCGCTTCCACGGAGCAGGGCCTCGGCCACTTCGATTTCGGTCGGAGCCTCTGGGCAGGAGTGACCTGTCGAAGGAGGAGCGCGTGAGGGTCACGGAGGCGAACGTGCTGCTCATCAACCACCTGGCCTTGTGCGACGTGGAGGAACAGTACGGGGGGGGTGCCTGTTCGAGCACCCTGCGGACCCAGAGGAGGAGCCGTGCCCGAGCATCTGGGACCTGGAGGCAGTGAAGGGCATGTTGGAGCGACACGGCGTGCAGACCACCAGGATCGACCAGTGCATGTACGGGGGGCCGTCTCAGAAGCCTACCACCCTGGCTTCGAACTTGGATGGCATCGGCGAGCAGGCGCTGCTATGTGATGGGAGACACCGTCACGAGAAGGCCTACGGGAAGAACGAGCGCGGCATCTTCAGGTCGCGCCGGCTACAGGCCTACCCGCCTGGCTTGTGCCGCATGATCGCCCTCAGTGTGGTCAGGACGGCGCTGCGGATGCTGACCGCGGGTCGAGGACCAGGTGGATGGCTCAGGACGGGGCGTGAGAAGCCGCGTCGCACCCAGTGGAGCTACGAGGGTGAGAAGGAGGGCCTCCTCGTGCTGAACGAGCTGTACCGCCGGGGCGGCAGCGTGCGGCCGCGCCCAGGCTTCCAGGCGATCTACGTGCACGTGGACGACGGGCTCAACGTAGCTGCTTGCCCCAGAGGCGGGTCGGCTGACGTGGTGAGCGAGCAGATGATGCAGAAGGTCGCCGACGCCTGGGAGCAGGCCGGCTTCGTCGTCAACGAGCGCGAGAGGATCGAGGAGGGCTCGAAGATCGTGGGCTACGAGTTGCTGAACTTTCCGCCTCGTCTGAAGCTGGCTGGTGGCAAGGCCAGCTGTCTAGAGGCGGCTTTGACGTGGATCATGGAGACGCCCTGGGTAGACGTGGAGCTGCTCAGGGCGCTGGTGGGCGTGTGGCTGTGGGGGGCGCTCTTGAGGCGCGAACTCATGGCCATCCCTGCCGCAGTGTTCGACCTGCTTGAGAAGAGGCAGGGCCAAGTAGTACGATGGTGGGCCTCTGCCCGCCGTGAGGTGCGAGTCATGAGAGACATGGTCCCAATGATGTCGTGTGTCTTGGACCTACCGGCAGCGCCTGTACTCTTTGCTTCAGATGCGGAGGGCGCCAACCGAGTCGACCACGGTGGGTACGGCATCGTCGTGGCGCCCATCACCCAGAGTGAGTCAGAGCAAGTCATCGGAGCGGGTACGAGGCCTGGGCATACGGTGTCCAGGCTGGACGGCACGGTCCTCCATTTGAATCGTGCCGATCGGGAGCTGCGTGGCCGCATCCCTGTGTCTCGCATCCCGCGTGAGCTGCTGCAGATCCCTCAGGAGATGTGGCACGAGCTGGACGCTGGGCGGTGGCGCTTGCCTGACCACATCATCTTGGGAGAAGGCCGAGCCGTGGTCAGACTTTGTCAGGCGCTCTCTCTTCTTCCAGGAGCACATGATCACGCTATCTGTAACATGGAGGATAATGAACCGTTGGCCTCAGCTGCAGCAAAGGGGCGGTCGTCGGCCCCGCATCTCAATTACCTGCTGAGGAAGATAGGTGCGCTTTCAGTGGCAACAGGCATCAAACTATACCTACCCTGGGTGGACACCGCGCACCAGACAGCTGATGAGTTGTCAAGGAGGAAGCGGAGTGGCTTGGTGCGCTCGGCGAGTCGGACCTCGTCGAGTCGACCCTGACCAAGCCGCGCGAGTGACTGAGAAGACTTTAGAAGTATATCGCAGCGCTGGGCTTCGGTTTTCGACTTGGGCCCTTCAGCGCGGCCTGCGTCCCAGCGGTGCTGACGAATGGGACGACCTTCTAGTTGAGTTCAAAAATGATCAGATTGAGAACCTCACTCCAGCGAAATTCGTGAATATAGTTGCAGCAGTTGAGTTTTTCTTCCCTCGCATGCGGGGGGAACTTCTGTGGAGCAAGGCTGTCATTGCAGGCTGGGAAAGAAATGTGGGGCGCAAACATACCGTGCCTCTCGGGAAGTTGCCTGGTAAGCTCCTCGGGGTTCACTTGGCCGCCAGAGGGAACCCGCGTCTGGGCCTTGCTCTCATCGTGCAGTGCCATACGGGCTTACGCCCCTCGGAGCTCTTGGGAATACTGCCGGAGGATCTCATCTTCCCTAACGATCTGGGCGAGAACATCAACATCGCCTCGGTCTCTATCGCTCTTGGGGCTCGTACGGGGACAAAGCTCAAGAGGCCCCAGGTGGCGCGCATATTCCAGGAGGACCGGGACATCATGGAGGTGCTTGAGGACATCACAAGGGCCACCCCAGCTGGGACCCCGCTCTTCCCCTACAGCTTAGCCCAGTATCGTAAGGCTCTCAAGGACACCGAGGGCTCGCTGGGTCTATCAATGGGGTGGGGGCCTCACAGCCCCAGAGCAGGATGGGCAAGTGATTCGAGGGCCGAGGGGCTCTCGTTCGAAGAAGTTCGGGAGAGAGGAAGGTGGATTTCGGATGGGAGTTTGCGCATTTATCTCGACATCGTCGGTGCGAGCCACATCCTCACTCAGCTAAACACGAAGGGCTTTGCGCAGCAGCTGTACTGGCTCAAGAGAGGGTGGCGCCAGTACTTCCCTGCGTTCGTCTGGGGAACGCACCTCCTACCAGGACATGGCGCCCAAGGGCTACATCAGGGACAAGAACACTGGAGGGTGGATCAAAGGCCCGGACTTGACGGAGGAAAACGTGCCACCGCTGCCGAGCCCGCCTGGGACGCCGACCAGCTGGGTGCAGTGCGTCAGTGCGCCGCCGTCGGGGGCCACGTCTCGGACGGCATCGCCGGGGGCAGTATCGTTGGTCCTCGCCCCGCCCAAGGCCAAGAGCCCTGGTACGCTGCCGCCAGCCACGGTGCTCGCGGTCCCACCTCCGGAGGTAGCGGGTCATCCGCTGGCAGGAAGGCTGCAGCTCTACGCGCAGGCGCCGTTCAAGTCACAGCAGACCAGAGTGCAAAAGGGAAGCTTCCTCAAGTCGGCTGTTGGCTGCAGTAAGGTGCTCAAGATCCTCTGCGGCCCGTGTTTCGTGCCTGCCATCATCCTCATAGTGCTCGTCGTCTGTTTCCCGCCGAGCCTCTTCCCTAACATGTCCAGGGGTGCTGAGGCTGCGGCGTCCCTGGTGGAGGATGTGGCAGGCGCCGGAGGAGCTGTGGCGCTCGCGGCCCGAAACTTAACGTTGGCCGTGAGTGGTGTTGCGCTGTCAGTTGCAAGAAATTCGGCTACGTTCGTAGATGAAGCGTGGTCGGGGATTGATCTGCTGGGATGCCGCCTGAATGTCACAGGCGGCCGCTTCGTCGTTGACATCGGTGCACGCTCTCGCCCTAGTATGATGAGGGAGCTCGAGCGGGGGTTCGCTGTGGTACCTGAGGATCTGGCAGTGGAGTTGTGGGGTTCCATCAATGCTATTTCTGTCAGAGTGCCAGTGGCGGCGCGGCTCTCCTCTCAGTTCAACTTTACGGAGAGTTTCTTCATATGGGATTGGGAGGTGCTTCTGGTTGACGAAGAGGTGCTGGCAGTACGGTATTATTTCGCAAGATTGGGATTTGAACTTCAGTGGGCTAACCCGTTGTGGGCCTTAACAGGGGCCGATCCAGGAAGTGAGCTGGAGCGCATCACGACCAGGGTCAAAGATGCGATCGAGTCGGCAGTTGATGCCTCTGTGCTGCGGACCCCCTTGACCGCGCACGAGGTGCTCCAGCTTCCCACCGCGCGCCCTCCCCTTTGGTTCCGTCTCGGCCGGTGGGCCCACACTCAGCTCGATTGGCTGTGGTACGCAAGCGGTGTTTGGCTCTGAGTTTCCACGGTGACAAAGCCATATGAGAGGTCAGGTCGGATACCGGGGTTTGGCATTATCTCAGAGCTTGCGTTCAGTATACGGTTTGGAGTTCAGTTTTCCCTCGATGAATCGGATGAGGTCAAGTGCAGTGGAGACCCTCGGCCGAGGGAGTTTAATTGGAAGCGAGTTTGCGACGCGTCTGAACTGGAACTCGGCAGGAGATATGGCTTTGGTCATCTCGTGGTCTGTTGAAAAATGAAGCTGATTATCGTGATAATCGTGAGTGACGCTTGCTGTTGTTTCCTGTTCTGCACAGGCTTCGCCTTGGCACGCCCTTTCTTGTACAGGCTTCGCCTGCTCGTCCCTAGCTTTTCCCTTTCCTTCCCCTGACCGCCGTGGGGGCGGTGCGGGGGTCGGGTGGGTGGGTCTCCAGGAGCTTTAGGAACTCAACGCGTTTTGTACAATATGATGAAGTGAGAGTCTTCGAGCGGGTATTAATGTGTAGTGTTGGTCCAGCTTTGCTCCCCAACTGCAAGCGTGCTTCCATCGCTTGTCGGGCCCACCCGATCCCGCCCTTTGGAGTTCAAGGGATTTTCCCTTGATGAATCGGATGAGGTCAAGTGCAGTGGAGACCCTCGGCCGAGGGAGTTTAATTGGAAGCGAGTTTGCGACGCGTCTGAACTGGAACTCGGCAGGAGATATGGCTTTGGTCATCTCGTGGTCTGTTGAAAAATGAAGCTGATTATCGTGATAATCGTGAGTGGCGCTTGCTGTTGTTTCCTATTCTGCACAGGCTTCGCCTCGGCACGCCCTTTCTTGTACAGGCTTCGCCTGCTCGTCCCTAGCTTTTCCCTTTCCTTCCCCTGACCGCCGTGGGGGCGGTGTGGGGGTCGGGTGGGTGGGTCTCCAGAGGCTTTAGGAACTCCACGCGTTTTGCACATTATGCATATTTCAATGTGTATGTGTGTTTCTGCCTTTTACGTATGTGTATATGCATGTGTCAGCTTAGATGTATATGTGTATGTATATGTGCATGTAAATTTATATGTCGTCATCGTCACCGTCGCCGTCGTCGTCGGCGTCGTCGTTGTTGTCGCCGTCGGTCGGTCGTCGTCGTCGTCGTCGCTGTCGTCGCCGTCGACGCTCTCGCCGTCGTCGTCGTTGTCGTGGTCGCCGTCGTCGTCGTCGTCGTCGTCGTCGGCTTTGTCATCGTTGTCGTCGTCGTCGTCGTCGTCGACGTCGTCGTCGTCGACGTCATCGTCGTCGTCGTCGTCGTCGTTATCGCCGTCGGTCGTCGTCGTCGTCGTCGTCGTCGTCGTCGTCGCTGTCGTCGCTGTCGACACCCTCATTGTCGTCGTCGTCGTTGTCTTCGTTTGTCGCCGTCGTCGTCATTGTGCTTTTCGTCGTCGTAATGGTCGTCGCCGCCGTCGTCGTCGCCGTCGTCGCAGTCGTCGTCGTTGTTGTCGCCGTCGGTCGGTCGTCGTCGTCGTCGTCGCTGTCGTCGCCGTCGACGCTCTCGCCGTCGTCGTCGTTGTCGTGGTCGCCGTCGTCGTCGTCGTCGTCGTCGTCGGCTTTGTCATCGTTGTCGTCGTCGTCGTCGACGTCGTCGTCGTCGACGTCGTTGTCGTCGTCGTCGTCGTCGTCGTTGTTATCGCCGTCGGTCGTCGTCGTCGTCGTCGTCGTCGTCGCTGTCGTCGCTGTCGACACCGTCACTGTCGTCGTCGTCGTTGTCTTCGTTTGTCGCCGTCGTCGTCATTGTGCTTGTCGTCGTCGTAATGGTCGTCGCCGCCGTCGTCGTCGCCGTCGTCGCAGTCGTCTTCGTCGTCGTCGTGCTCGTCGTCGTTGTCGTCGTCGTTATCGTTGTCGCCGTCGTCGTCGTCGTCGTCATCGTCGCCGTCGTCGTCGTCGTCGTCGTCGTTGCCGTCTTCGTCGTCGTCGTCGTCATCGTCGTCGTCGGCATCGTCGCCGTCGTCGCCGCCGTTTTCGTCGTCGTCGTCTTCGTCGTCGTCGCCGTCGTCATCGTCGTGCTCGTCGTCGCCGCCGTCGTCGTCGCCGTCGTCGTCGTCGTCGCTGTTGTCCTCGTCGTCGTCGACGTCGTAGTCGTCGCCGTCGTTGTCGCCTCATCGTCATGCTTGTCATCGTCGTCGTTGCCGTCGGCGTCGTCGGCGTCGTCGTCGTCGTCGTCGTCGTCGCCGTTGTCCTCGTCGTCGTCATCGTCGTGCTCGTCGTCGTCGCCGTTGTCCTCGTCGTCGTCATCGTCGTGCTCGTCGTCGTCGTCGTCGTCGTCGTCGTCGTCGTCGGCGTCATCGTTGTCGTCGCGTCGTCGTCGTCGTCGTCGTCGCCGTTGTCCTCGTCGTCGTTGTCGTCTTCGTCGTCGTCGCCGTCGTTGTCGTCGTCGTCGCCGTAGTCGTTGTCGTCGTCGCCGTCTCTGTCGCTTTTCGCAGTCGTCGTCGTCGTGGTCGTCGTCGTCGCCGCTCCCCGTCGCCGCTGCTGCCGCCGGCCGCCGCTGGCGCTGGCGCCGTTCCCGGGAGGGGGGGGGAGTTCGAATTCACCCCGTTGAAGGGGAGGGGGGGTTTGAACCTCCCGCCCGTTGAGTCCAGGGGGAGTCTCGGTTCCGACCCCCCCCCTACAAGCGCCTACACAACGCTCTCTCTCTCTCTCTCTATATATATATCTCTTTTGTTGTTGTTGTTGTTGCTGTTGCTGTTGCTGTTGTTGTTGTTGTTGTTGTTGTTGTTGTTGTTGTTGTTGTTGTTGTTGCTGTTGTTGTTGTTGTTGTTGTTGTTGCTGTTGAATTTTCATTTCTGAAGAATAATTATTTTTGATCCCCCCCCCACCCGGGCATATTGTTTTGTTCTCAATCAAAGTGTGCCCCACAAGTTTTTTTTATCAGGGAAAGTCTTGAGGCTCAAACTGTGTCCCCGGCCCCTCGGATTACAACAACAACGGCTCCCGCCTGAGACTTCCTCACGATTTAGCCAGGACCCCCGCTCCCGCCCGAGACTTCCTCGCATTTAATTCAGGAATCGCGCTCCCGCTTAGGACTCCCTGACCGTTTATTTAGGAATCGCTCTCCCGGCGCTTTGGAGTCGCGCTCTCGCTGGAGACTTGCTTGCAATTTACCGAATAGCGCCCTTGCGTTGGAATTTCCCGCAATTTACTCAAGCGCCGCGCTCCCAACACCCAGGCACCCAGGAGTCGCGCTCACGCTTAGGACTCCCTCACAGATTACCTAGGAATCGGAATCTCGCTGCCCTTCGTGGCCCCGTTACAGCCCTTCGTGGCCCCCTCGCTTTGTTTCGTAGCCCCGTTGCAGCCCTTCGTGGCCCCCTTGCTGCCCTTCGTGGCCCCGTTGCAGCCCCTCGTGTCCTCCTCGCTGCCCTTCGTGGCCCCGTTGCAGCCCTTCGTGCCCCCTCGGTTTGTTTCGTGGCCCCGTTGAAGCCCTTCGTGGCCCCCTCGCTGCCCTTCGTGGCCCGTCGCAGCCCTTCGTGGCCCCGTTGCAGCCCTTCGTGGCCTCCTCGCTGCCCTTCGTGGCCCCATATATGTGTGCCTTTCGTGGCCCCCGCTCGTTCGCGCCCGTCGTGGCCCCATAGGCATGCCCTTCGTGGCCCCGCTGTCGCCCTTTGTGGCCCCCTCGCTGCCCTTCGTGGCCCCGTGGCTGCCCTCAGTGGCCCCGTCTTTGCCCTCCGCGGCCCAATATACGTATGCCCTTCGTGTCCCCCCGCTCGTTCGCGCCCGTCGTGGCCCCATGTGCATGCCCTTCGTGGCCCCGCTGTCGCCCTTCGTGGCCCCCTCGCTGTCCTACGTGGCCCAGTTGCTACCCTCAGTGGCCCCATCGTTGCCTTCTTTGGCCCCGCATTATTTGTCCTTCGTGGCCCCCGCTCGTTCGCGCTCTTCGTGGCCCCATACTCATTCCCTTCGTGTCCCCGCTGTCGCCCTTCGTGGCCTACTTCGTGACCTTTGTGGCCCCGCTGTCGTTCTCTCTCTCGCTCTCGCTTTCGCTCGTCGTCGTCGTCGTCGCCGTCGTCGTCGTCGTCGTTGTCGTCGTTGTCGTCGTCGTCGTCGTCGTCGACGTCGTCGTCGTCGTCGACGCCGTCGTCGTCGTTGTCGTCGTCGAGGTCGGTCCCCTGTCCGTCCCTCTTGGGGTCGGGTTGCCGCCGATCAGCGCTGCCGTTGGCCAGGCCGACGGTCCGCGGACGCCCCGCCGCTTGCCGGGGCCCAGCCTGCAGGGAAGAAAGGTTTACCCCCCAAAAGCGGTACGATCGAAAACGAAGAGGGCGGGTATCGAGGATTGGGAAATTCGCGTTAACGGACCCTCGAGCAGATAAGAGCGAGCAGTCTTAGTTTTTTCTTTATATACATGTATCTACACCAACATATTGTTAATACGTGCTTCTCTATATATATATATATATATATATATATATATAGATTGTATTATTATTATTATTCTTATTATTAATGTTATTATTATTAGTACTATTATTGTTATAATTTTTATTTTTATTATCATTATTATTATTAGTATTCTCATTATTATTTTCATTATTATTATTATTACTATTATTATTATTATTATTATTATTATTATTATTATTATTATTATTATTATTATTATTATTTATTTATTTATTATTATTATTATTATTATTATTCTTATCATCATTAATATTATCATTATTAATATTATTAGTCATATGTATGGATATGTTGCATCACGAAGCACACGTGTCGGCAATTCAGCAGGCGGAGGAGGCTGCGTCGCGCAGGCCTCCAGAAATGCGGCGGACACCGTGAAGAGCTGCAAGGCGCCGCGGTGGCCTCGCCCGTGGGGGGGGGGGGCGGCTGGTGCAACCCCACCCTTCCCCTCAGCAGCAGGAGCGGCATCGTGGAGGCAAGACGCTGCCGTGCGTTTTTCTGAAGACGGTCATGCTTGCTTCGCATAGCAGCTTCGCGTCGTGCCGACGCGGCGGCGACCCTGCTGCGGGCGTTCAAGGTCGAGCGCCGCCAGTCGCAAGATGTGAGGAGCAACAGGAGCGTGTGGGAAAAACACGGATGGGAAACGGGAGGAGGAAGAGGAGGAGGAGGAGGAGGAGGAGGAGGAGGAGGAGGAGGAGGAGGAGGAGGAGGAGGAGGAGGAGGAGGAGGAGGAGGAGGAGGAGGAGGACAGGCGGGCACCAGACAGCGATGAGGCGCATGACGCTTATTGCCCAACGACGAGTCCAATCCAGGGCGAGTTTCTGCTGCCCTTGGGAAGGAATCGCGACCTTGCCCGTGTCCCTTCCAGTGGCGGCGTGTCTGTTCCGGTGCCGGGTGATCGTGGCGGTGGCTGTTGCGCTCGGCTGCTGCCCTGTGCCACTGAAGGATGCCCTTTATCGGGTTGGTCGATCTGGAGGAGGAGGAGGAGGAGGAGGAGGAGGAGGAGGAGGAGGAGGAGGAGGAGGAAGGAGGAGGAGGAGGAGGAGGAGGAGGAGCAGGAGCAGGAGGACGAGGAGGAGGAGGACGAGGAGGAGGAGGAGGAGGAGGAGGAGGAGGAGGAGGAGGAGGGTGCTGTTGTGGACATGGCGCAGGAGTGCCGGTCCGAGGCTGTGGGTACTGGGTCAGATTGGTTCTCGGTGGTCGATCAGGGGCCACGACAGAGGGAGGATTGGCCCCAGGTGCGGCAGCATCGACCACAATCGTCCGTTCGGCGCCAATCCTGGCCTGGGTGCCCCGACCTGCCCAGGAGTGTGTGGTTTCGCCATCGAGGTCCTTCCGCCCATCCATCGTCCGTGCCTCGCCGATTCCGAGTCGCTGCTCTTCCCTGAGCTGGTCGCTCCCCTGTCGCCCCCCCGCAGTCAATGGCCCAGCTGATCGGAGTCTGCCTGCCGGCGTTCCGCCCGTCGTGTCGTCTGTGCGGCTCTCGTGGCGGTTCTGGCGGGGGCAGGAGCGGCAGCGGGCGTGCGAGGGGTAGGGGCGGGGGCCCCCAGCTCCTCTTTTCGCCCTCTCCGCCCCCCTCCACTCTTCTCGTCGTCGTCTTCGGTCTCTCCCCTTCTGTGCTCTGCTCGCCCTCGTCTTCGGTCCATCCTCCTCTGCTTGGAGCTCCAAGTGCGCTCGCCTCCAAACTGGGCCAAGGTGTCTCCTGGGCTGCGGCCCAGCCGCCATGCTCTCATCGGGCCGTCCCTCTGGACGCAGGTCGGCGCTCGCCTCGCTTCGCCCCACACGCCCGGCCTGGCCAGGGCTGAGGCAACGGCACTGCCCGACGCCCTGACGATGCGGCCCCAAGGCCTCCGGGCACGGCGGAGCTTCGTGGGCGGGCCGCCCCCCCCCCGCCATCCCGGTGGACCCCGCCCCTCCTCCTCCCCGCGCCGAGGCTATCAGCCCCAGCCCTCCCCTCCCCTCCTCCCCGCGCCGAGGCTACCAGCCCCAGCACCTCCTGGGCGTCCGACTCCGAGGAGGAGGAGGCCGCCTCCGCCGACGGAGCCGTGCTTTTCCGAGGGGCGGGGGGGGGGGGGCCAGTCGTCCGTCTGGCGTGTACACCTGGGAGCTCGGAGACACACGGGGACTAGGGGGAGGGGGATGAGGAGGGGGGGGATACTGAGGAAGATGGGCAATAGCACGAGGAGGAGGAGGAGGAGTAGAAGGAGGAGGAGGAGGAGGAAGAGGCGGAGAAGGAAGATGAGGAGGAGGATGAAGAGGAGGAGTCTAAGGGTGGGGAGAAGGGAGAGCAAGAGCAGCAGCAGTGGTAATGGCAGTGGTAGGGGTAGTGGTAGTTGTAGCCGGGAAGAAGCAGGAGATGGTTAATGTTGAAGGTCATGGTCAGGACGAGGATGTTGCTGCTGTTGTTGATGCTGATTCGTGACGATGCTGCTGCTGATGATGATGCTGATGATGAAGATGCTGATGATGCTGCTGCTGATGCTGATGCTGATGCTTGATGCTGATGCCGATGCTGCTGACGATGATGATTGATGATGATGATGATGATGATGATGATGATGATGATGATGGTGCTGCTGATGA
>CAUYUJ010015237.1:328521-336021 GCA_963575745.1 Prorocentrum cordatum
GGGGCCCTCTCGGCCGTATGGGGGGTGTCTTGGGTTCGACGTGGGGCCGTCTTGGCCGTCGAACGGCCTTCCCATGCCGTCGTGGGTCTCTCCAGGGTCCCTCTTGGACTGTCCTGGGGCCGTTATGGATGCCTCTTGGGCCAGCGTGGGGTCCTCTTGGGCCGTCTTGGGACCGCCATCTTGGAGGCCTCCAGGCCCGCCGCCTGGAGCTGAAGGAAGCCCGAGCAGGTGAAGCCGCCCAAACGATTGACCTCAGCACAATCAGCGATTCCGGTATCCTCGGACCCTGCTGGGCGAGTGCGGGCCCCAGGGGTCCGCGGCGGGCCCGCGGCAGCTGGCGGCTCAGCCCCGCCGGGCTCTCGGAGCCCGCCCCGCCCTCGCCCCCGCCCTCGCCCTCGCCCTCGCCCTCGCCCTGGCCCTCGCGGGCGCCCGTCGTGCGGCCCGCGCCTCGCCCCCGCCCTCGCCGCGCCACGGCGGGCCTGCTCCGCGGCCGCCGTGGGGGCGCCCGGCGCGCGCCCGCGGGCTCTGCGGCCCGCTCGGCGCGGCCCCGCCGCTGCGCGAGCCTCGGCGCTGCGCCCACGCCGCGGCGGCCTCGTCCGCTGGAGCTCGGCGCGAGCCTCGGCAGCGCGAGCCGCGGCCTGCGCGGCCGCGGCCTGCGCGGCGCGGCCTCGGCGCGGCGCCGGCGCCCCGCGCGGCCTCCCGAGGCCGGCCGTCCGCAGGCCGCGCTTCCGTGTCTCGCCGCGGAGAGGCGGCGGGCCCCGAGGGAGGCGGGACCTGCGGTCAGGCCCAGCAGTTCTCGTGTGGCTCCGCTCTGGACGCCCGAGATGGGCACGGAAAGAATGGGTACGATGCCCAACAGCAGTTCCTGTTCATTCTGAACAGGATTCGCTGTCCACGCCGCCGCGGCCTGTGTCCATTCGAGACAGAAGGCCGCCTGTCCAACAGCGGCCGCTGTTGGTTTGGGACAACATTTGTTGTTGGGCATTGTACCCATTCTTTCGGTACCCATTTCGGGTGTCCAAATCCGCCGGTTCTGGCCCACCGCGCTGCGGCGCGACACGCTCTCCGCTCCCGGGTCCCCCAGCGTCAGCGTCTCGAGTGCTTCCCGACCTCCCGCCCCGCGGAGCGGAACGACCCGCTATCCGCCCGCAAGGCATAGCGTGTCACAGGGCCGCTGCGGCGACACGCTGAGCAACGGTTCCCGACCGGAAGGTTTTTCGCCGTTTTCGGCCTCTTGGGGCCCTCCCTTGGCTCCAGGACCGCCGAAAAGCAGCTCAGGATGAAGGTCTGGTCCTGGGGGAAGGCCCCGTGGTCCAGGAGCCGTGACCCTCAGGACCCGTGTCCCTCGTGCCAGATCTCGTAGCCCTCGCGCTGTCCGCGGGCTGTGGGGGGAGTGCACGGGGCCGAGCCACCACGCCGGCATCGGCGGCCTGGGCGCGAGGTCTGCCTGGGCGCGAAGTCTGCCGCCCGCGCCCGCGCCCGTCGTCGACTTCCGCCGTATCGCCGTGGCCCGTGCCCCCCGCGGCCGCCGCAGCTGCGGCCCGCAGAGCGCTGCCGACGGGGCCTCGCGGGCGCCCGCTGCACGGGCGCCGCCGAGGGCGCTGCGGCCTCGGCCCGCGCGCTGTCAGCCAGCTCCGGGGCCCAGGCGCCCAGCGCCCGCCGACCTGGCGCTCGGCCGCCTTGCTGGCGCCCGGCCGTCGCGATCCAGGCACGGCACCGCCGCCATGCCCAGGCCTGCCCAGTTGGCATGGGCCTGTGGCCAGCCCTCGCCGACCTGCATCGCCTCCAGCAGCCAGCTGCTCACCCTGGCCGCCTGCCGCGCCTTCTCCCCTGCTGGCTGCAGCGCCGCGCCGTCCTGCGGGTGGAGAGGAGTCGTGACTGCTGTTGATGATGGTGATGATGATGACGGTGGGGCGCAGGAGGAGGAGGAGGAGGAGGAGGAGGAGGAGGAGGAGGAGGAGGAGGAGGAGGAAAAGGAGGAAAGGAGACGATGAGGAAGAGGAGAAGGAGAGAGACAGGACGGGGAAGGCGTGCGATGATGACCAGGAGGACGCGGACGAACAGGAACAGCAGGAGCAGGCGCAGCAGCACAAGGAGCACGGGGCAGGAGGAGGAGCCGGAGTCGGCGGAGGACGAGGCGGCGCAGGCGGCGCCCCGAGGGCACTCCCTGCTGCCTCTGCGCTCCAGCCGAGCAGCAGGCGGCCAGGCCGCTGCGGGCGCAGCGTTCTTTCGTGCCTCCCCTCCTCGCTGTTGCCCCGCAGGAGGAGGAGGAGGAGGAGGAGGAGGAGGAGGAGGGAGGAGGAGGAGGAGGAGGAGGAGGAGGAGGAGGAGGAGGAGGAGGAGGAGGAGGAGGGGAGGGGAGGCCCAGCAGGGGGAGGAGGGGGGAGGAGGGCTGGGAGGGGAGGCAGAGGGCTCCTCCCCTGCCCCTCCTCCTGGTCCTTCCCCTCCCCCTTCCCTCCCCCTCTCCGTCCCCTCCCCGTTCCCGCCTCCTCCTCGTTCTCGCCGCCTCTCCCCTCCCTTCTCCCTTCCCCTCCCCTCCCCTCTCCTCTCTTCTCTTTCTCGGCCCTCCTTAAGTTTGTGGGCCGTGTCCGGGCTCTTTTGGACCTCCGGCAGGTGCATGTTCTATCAGCTCCCGAGTATTGCTTCGCTAGAGTGCTCTAACAGAGTTTAAATATTCCTCTCGCCAGACTCTCCACAGGGGGGCCGGGGGAAGGCGTCTCCCAGGCCTGGTGGCGGTCCAGCAGAGCGGTCCAGCAGCGCTCGTTATGGTGTTCTGGCTCGATTTGGCCTGGAAATGCGATTCGCTATAGTGTTGCAGCTTGATTTCAGTCCTCGCAGATACAGAATTGGAGCTCACTATGGTGTATTGGCTCAACTCGGTTCAGAAATGGTTCAGAAATGCGACTCACTATTGTGTTTTGGGTTGATTTCCGCTGAAATGCCTGCTTCCTGGGGCTCGACTCCGATGTGTCTTACATTTGTTCCTACATCTTGCCCTTCTACTGTGGCTCGATTGCCTCTCTACTGTGGCTCGAATCCTATGTGTTTGATGTATGTTCCTAAAGTCCTGCTGGCGCCGTGCTTTTGCAGCAAAGTATGACGCTTGCGACTTCGTGACGGACACTTGGATGCTTCCGCTCTTGCCGCTGTGGGCCCGCATGCCGCTTCTCCTGACGTGCTGGTTCGCCTTGCCCAGCGCTTCGAGCGCCTGCAGCCTTGGCTTCAGCTCTGAGGTGTGGTCGCGACGCTGCCCTGCGTCCACTGCTAGGCCGCCTCAGCGCAGGCTGGCCGCACCAGCGCGCTCATCCTGAAATTCTTTCCGTGGTGAGTGTCTCCCGCCCCCGTCTGTTTTCTGCCGCCGTCCTCTTCCTCCATCCCTCTCTTGCTGCTGGTTAAGTAGTATGCCGTGCGTCCCTGGCTGTTCGAGCGCGGGTGCGGATCGCCTCTGCCGCGCTGCGACCCAAAAATATATGCCCATAGATCGAGCCCTTCCTGGGGCTCGAAACGTGTGTGTGTGTGTGTGTTTACATTAGATCCTGTAGTTTGCCCTTATCCTGGGGTTCGAATCTAATGTGCTTTGCGTCTGTTCTTGTCGATTGCCCGTTTCCTGGGGCGCTCGAATCCTATGCGTTTTGCGTTTGTTCTTATAGACGGCTCTTCTACTGTGGCTCGGATCAAATCTAGTATGTTCTTGCGTATGTTCCTATAGACTGTCTCCTGTCGTTCGAATCCTGTAATTTCTACGTACGTTCCTCTAGACTGCCCCATTCCTGTCGCTCGACTCGCATGTGATATTTACGTGTGTTTCTAAACATTGCCCTAGTGCCGGGGCTCGAATCCAATGTTTTTTTTGTATGTTCCTATGAGTTGCTCCCTTTTCTGGAGCTCGAAACCTAATGTGTTACGCATGTTCTCATATATTACCCCTCACGTGTGTTCCTATAGGTTGCGATCTCCCAACGCAGCTGACGATTACGACAGCGATGCAGATGACGTTGAAGGCGATTCCTTTCACGATGATGACGGTGTCGCGGATGATTTGACTACGATGGGACGTGGTGCAGAAGTGGGACCCTCTATGGTGTTCTGGCTCGAATAGCGTTTCGCCAGAGGGCTCTGGCAGTGCTCAAAGATTCCTCTCACCAGCGCGGCGGAGGGCCAGGAGCGCCAGGGCGCACTACCTCGTGCGCTTGCGCCCGCCCCGGGGGATGGGGGAGGCCCACCAGAGCAGTTGTGTTCCGCAGCTCGTTTTCTTCCCCTCTTCCTCCTTCCACTTCCTCCAGGCGCGATCGATTGGGGTTGTGCCGGGCTCATTGTTGTTTGATGTTTGTGGCTTTTTAGTCTTCATATTCTTTCTCCGTTTCCGCTCTCGGTTACCGTGCCGTTGCCAACGTCCGACGGATAAAGCCCCGCATGGCAGAACCCGCCCTGAGCTCTTCGAGAACACAGCAAGAGTGGCCCCCTTCTCTTTCCTGCCCATCTCCTTCCCCCTCCGTCTCCCTCCCTTTCCTCTTTCCTTTCCTCCGCTCCTCCTCCCCTCCCTTTTGTTGCGTTTCCTCCCTCGAATTACCCCACCCCCCCTCACCCAAGGCTCCTCTCGCAGCAGCTGCCCGTGTGAGTGGTGTCGGCCTTCGTCTCTAGCTGGTCTTGTAACGGTGCACTCTGTGCCCGTCGTGACTCGCCTTCCGAATGATGCGGCCAGGGCCCTCACCCTTTTCACGAGAAGAGGACATTTGGGGAGGATATGACGATGATGATGATGAGGATGAGGCTGTCGGTGGTGATGATGATGACGATGGTGATGACGACGACGATTATGATGATGATGACGCTGATGATGATGATGCTGATGATGATGATGATGATGATGATGATGACGGTGATGATGACGATGAAGCTGATGATTGTGATGATGGTATCGGTGGTGATGGCGATGATGACGACGGTGATGATGTTGATGATGGTAATGCGGATGATGAAGGTTGATGACGATGATGGCGGTGATGGTGATGGTGATGGTGATGATGACGATGATGTCGACGAAGATGACGATGGGGATGGTGATGCTGATGTTGTTGGCTGTTGATGGTGATGACCATTATGATGGAGGTGATGGTGGTGGTGATGATGGTGGTGGTGGGCATGATGAGGATATTGCTGCTTACGTCGACGATGACGACGATGATGACGATTGTCATGGTGATGCTGATGGTTATGTTGATGGTGGCAGTGGTGATGATGATGTCCATGATGATGGTGATGCTGCTGCTGATGATGATGATCATGATGATGTTTTCATGCTGGTGGTGCTGATGATACTGCTACTGCTATCGTTGTTGATGATGATGATGCTGCTGATGATGATGTTGCTGATACTGATGGTGTTGATGATGCTTATGATTATGATGATGGTGATGATGATGAGGATGCTGATGATGATGCTGATGCTGCTGCTGATGATGATGTTGATGCTGATGCTGATGATGATGCTGATGATAATGGTGTGTGGTGGTGCTGATAATGAAGATGAAACTGAAGATAAGGATGATGATGATGATGATGATGATGATGATGATGATGATGCTGATGATGATGATGACGATAATGATGGTAATTATGATGATGCTGCTGCTGATGATGATGATGATCATAACAATGATGATGCTGATGATGCTGCTGCTGCTGATGATGATGATGATGATGATGATGCTGATGCTGATGATGATGATGATGATGATGATGATGATGATGATGATGATGATGATGAGGCTGCTGCTGCTGCTGCTGCTGCTGATGATGATGATGATGATGATGATGATGATGCTGCTGCTGCTGATGATGATGATGATGAGGAGGAGGAGGAGGAGGAGAAAGAGGAGGAGGAAGAGGAAACGAAGAAGGAAGAAAAGGAGGAGGAGGCGGCGGAGGAGGAGGAGGAGGAGGAGGAGGAGGAGGAAGAGGAATGTGGGAGGGAGGACGAGGCGTAGGAGGAGGCTTCTTTTGGTTCCCGAGACTGCCGCACCTGCTCGCGGCGCGCGCCTCCCCTGGAGGCCGATCTCGTGGCTCGCAGCGACAGCTGCCTGGAGGAGCCAGTCACGGGGGGCCAGAGAAGAAGGAATATCATGCTGTCGCTGTTGAGTATTAGCTAGTAGGCAGCTATTATTGTTGGACCCCCTGTATCCGCCTGGGCGCTCTCGCCTCGGCGCCCCACCTACAACAACGTTCCCGTGCGATGTTCCTTCACAGTTTAGTCTGAGAGGCCTTGGCCGAAGAGGGTCCGAACATCAGGAAGGGAGCTCTCGCCTGAGACTTCTTCACGCTTCAGCAACACAGGAGGGTCTTTCAGGGCAGTCTTGCCGCTCTTTGCGGATGCCAGAGCGGCCGCTTCGCTTGATTTCCTCGCGATTCAGCACCACGGGGGGTTCTTCAGACCAGTCTTGCCGCTACTTGCGGATGCCGGAGCGGCCGTTTCGCCCGAGACTTCCTCGCAATTTCGCACAAGGGGGTCCTTCAGAACCAGGTTGCCGTGCTGCCACTCGCGGCTGCCGGAACGGCCGTCTCGCTCGAGACTTCTTCGCAGTTCCACAGCACGTCGGCGTCACCCCAGCATACTTATACTATATGTGCGTCGCCCCCGTAGGGGCGACGCGCGCACCGAGAAATCTTATAGTATAGGTGTCGCGGCGGGTTCGACCAGAAGAGGTGCGCTCTCGACCCGCGGATAAAAAAGATGTGTCGCGGCGGGCGCTTTCTGGCCGCACCGCTCGGGAAACGATCTACTACAAGATGGGTACACTGTTCGGGTCGGACGCGCGCCTTCGAGGGGAACATATATAGTACCAGCACGGACTCCGTGCGTCCCAGCACGGGACGCCGTCGGAGCAGTCTTCCCGCCACTGGCGGAGGCCCCCGGAGGCGCTCGGACGCTCCAGTGGGACACGTGTTCGGGCAGCGTTTTTCGGCCCTCCTGCCCCCAGGGGGCCCCAGGAGGCATCTTCTTGTATTGGGACACGTGTTCGGGGCGCGCTTTGCGGTCCCTCCGCGCCCACAGGAGGCCCCAGGAGGTCCCAGGAGGGATTTTTTCTGCATTGGGATCCGTGCTCGGGGCGCGCTTTGCGGTCCCTCCGCTCCCAGCAGGCCCCAGGAGGAATTTTCTGTATTGGGGTGTGTGTTCGGGGCGCGCTTTGCGGTCCCTCCGCCCCCAGCAGGCCCCAGCAGGCCCCAGGGGGCATGTTGCTGCATCGGGGTATGGGTTCGGGGAGCGCTTTGTGGTCCCTCCGCTCCCAGGGCGCCCCAGGAGGCCCCAGGAGGCATTTCTCCATATCTCAAGAGGGGAAAAAACACACAGACACAATTATTCGTCGATTCCCAGAAAATATGCGAAAATATGGGAAGTGGGGGCGAAAACAAAAACCCAGAAAATATGGGAAAATATGGGGAATCATTTTATTTGTGTGTATTTATTTGTGTGTCCCAGGGCCCCTTCAATATATTTGGATA
>CAUYUJ010015237.1:341021-345378 GCA_963575745.1 Prorocentrum cordatum
CGCACCTGCCAGGGACATCATCCCTGTCAAATAATACCATGCGGGACACATTCGTTTTTTCTTCGCGCGCGCACGCCGTCGTCGTCGGCCGCGGGGCCCTGAATAGTAGCCACGGTCGTCCGCATGCACGAAGTGAAGTGTCCGAACGTCATAGGGCGGGAAGCTGGGTGTGGGTGGTGGCGAAGAGTCGTATGGAAATTTGGTAGAGCTTGAACCGGCCCCCCCACAAAGTGGGGGTATTGCCCGCCTCCTATGAAAACCTTGGCACTGGTGAGAACGGAGTGTCCCCAGTCTTAAATGATTGTTGTTGTTGTTGAACACTATTACTTCTAAAGAATTATTATTGTTGGACCCCCTGGTGCACGCCCCCCGCCCAAAACCTAGGCCGCAGCTACATTTTCATCATTTTTCTGCGAAAGCTTCAGAAAAGTGGATTACCCCCGGATCCGGTTTTTTGTTGACGCTCGTTTTCCCTTGCAAAAAACAATAGAAAATGAAAATTCTTGTTCTTAGTTGATCAAATTTCAAGAATCCCTTGCAAAAAATAAGGTAAAGTGGACATTCGCGCTCGCAAGACGAAATCCTTCCAAAACCTTAGGTTTCGTAGCGATTTTAACATAAAAACATCAAAAACCCAATGGTTTTTTTAAGAAAAAATTGTCAAAATGTCCTTCCGCGCGCTCTTGCGGATTCATAGGAAACACACCACTTTTTAAACATTTCTGTCAAAAGGGTCTTTGCGTGCTACTTCTTCAGGTGCTTTGAACTTCTCCAACAACGGTTGCGCGCCTGCGAGGGCCACCATCCCTTGCAAAAAATGAGACGAAGTGCACATGCGCGCGGCCGCCGCGCGCGCATGTCGAAATCCTGCCAAACACAATGGGTTTTCAATAATTTCAAGATGCGATGTTCAGAAAACATATGAAAACGCACTACTTTCTCATCCGAAAAATCTCGAAATCCATTCGCGGTCTCTTGATGAATCTTTAAAACCAAAGATGGCCCCAACAGGCGCGCAAGATGGCCCCAAGAGGCGTCCATGAGGCCCAAAGAGGCGCCCAAGATGGTCCCAAGAGGCTTCAAGAGGACTCCAAGAGGCCCCCAAGAGGTTCCAGAGAGGCTCCAAGGTGGCTCCAAGAGACCCCCAAGATGGCCCCAGGAGGCGTTCTAGAGGCCCCAAGAGTCCGCCGTGAGGGTCCAATAAGCCCCCAAGAGGCCCCAAGATGGTTCCAAGGAGCCCCCCAAAGGCTCTCAAGTGGACCCCAAACCGCGCCAGGAGGCTTCCCCCCTTCCCCAAGAGGACCCCAAGCGGCCCCAGGAAGGCCCCCGACTGCTGACGCACATATCCGTAGCCATCTCGGATCAAGGTATCGCCTGTGTTCTTGGATCATGGCTTTGACGGCGAAAGACCTTCACGAGCAGTATGGCCCTGAGCTGTCGCGGCCTCCCTTGGCCGACTGCGAGAGTGCGTATTATTTGCATCAGGCGCTCCGGGCAAAGGGTATCAATGCCAGTCACCAGGCGTGCAAGACTTGGTGGGCCAAGTATCGGGTTGTGACTGGCACGGTCAGTATTTCTAGCGCCAAGGAGCTGGAGGAGCAGCACGGCTCTGCCATCCGCCACCTGGGCATTGAGTATAATACCGCTTTCAAATTATGCCGGGCGCTCCGACAGTTGGATCCACCACTGTATGTGCCAGATAGGGTCGCAACGGCGTGGCTACTGCAGTATTCATCCAAAGACACGCTTGTCCAAGTGCAGAACGCTGGCCACTTGGAGACCTGGTATGGAGAACGTATTCGCAAAGACATGCCCGAGGGGACCACTGACGGGGCCGTCTTGAAGCAGTGGCTCCTGGGACATTTATTTGTATCTGCTAACGCCAGGGTATGCCAGAAGTGGCTCAGCACGGAGTGGGGCGCCAAGGGGGCATTGAACACTGCCCAAGCTGTGGAGGAATGTATGGGCGAGCGTCTTCGACTCAATCAGTATCGGGAGAGCTTCGCCGACGAGGCCGCTGCGGAGGTCCTCTCGCAGCTTCTCTCGGAGAGCGATCCTCCCGTCGCTGTCAGCGGTATGGTTTTGAGGCAATGGTACGTGAAGTATCACCCTGACTCTGGACCTTTGCAGTATGACACGGCCGAAAAGCTCAACGCGGCACTTGGTGACCACATGCGCGCTGTATATCCAGGGCTGAAGTACCACACGTTGCATGCCGTGTTGCGTATGCGACGGAAAGCTGTCTTGGTGTCCCGCTCAGTGTTGAGAAAGTGGTGCGATGTGTATGCGTCGGTGGGCGCTTCAGTGCAGGCGGCGGCTTCATCCGCCCAGGCCGTCACCAAGCGTGTATTGAAGCGCCCGGCGGCACAGGTCGCAGGCGGGGTATTGAAACGGCCAGCCGCCGCCGGAGCTGCCCGCGTGGCCAAACGGCCTGCCGCGGTCGACTGGGAGGAGCCCGTATCGAAGCAGCAGGCCACGGCAGCTTCTTCCTCCACAGATGTGGTTTGTATAAAGCTGCTGACGGGGGATGCTGTAGAGGCGGCACGCGGCAAGCGGTATCGAGAGGAGGTCTCCGACCTGGGCCTTGAGTATACCCCTACGTGTGACTGGACCTGTTTGCGAAAGCAGGAGAAAGTATGGCACCCCTTTGTGTCCAGAGCCGCGCCGTCTGCGTTCTTCCTTTCTCGCTTCTCTCCTTTCATCCTTGTCCTGCTCCTCCTCCCCCTCTTCCGCCTTGGAGCCGTATTGGAACTGTCGATGGCCATCTCCCTTTCTCCCTCGCATGTCTGCTTGTACATGCGTATAATTTCAGAACTTACCGTGCATGCGATCGTTTACAACATGGTGGACCGTGCGTATGTCACGAACCTTGTATACATGTGTTGCTCTCCCTCCGTCTGGCTGTGCACGCGCGCGTTGGGCACTGAGAGTTAGGATCATAGCGCCATGAGTCTATGAGCAATGCATGCGTCATCCTTGGGACTGTATAACATCAGTGTAACACATGTACTTCTGCAGTCGCATCCCCACGAATTTGCCCCAAAAATGTGACCAACTATCTTGGCACTGCGTACCATCTCACGTGTACCGTGTACCACATCATATGTAACAGATGTGATCAACCTCTGTGGGTGTGTACCCCACGCCAGTGTAGTAGCCAGGGTCGTCCGCACGCCACGAAGTGAAGTGTCCCAACGTCATAGGGCGGGAAGCTGGGTGTGGGTGGTCTCGAAGAGTCGTTTGGATATTTGGTAGAGCTTGAACGGCCCCCCCACGAAGTGGGGGTATTGGCTGGTGTCGCAAGAAAACCCTGGCACTGGGGAGAACACTGAGCGTTCGGGTAAAATGATTGTTGTTGAACATTATTACTTCTAAAGAATAATTATTGTTGGGGCCCCTGGTGCGCGACCCCCCTCCAAAACCTAGGCCGCAGCTACATTTTCATCATTTTTTAGCGAAAGCTTCAGAAAAGTGAATTATTACCGGATCCGGTTGTTTTGTTGTACTCCGTTTTCCCTTGCAAAAAACACTATAAAATGAAAATTCTTGTTCTGACTTGATCAAATTGCAAGAATCCCTTGCAAAAAATAAGGTAAAGTGGACATTCGTGCGCGCAAGACGAAATCCTTCCAAAACCTTAGGTTTCGTAACGATTTTAACATAAAAACATCAAAAACCCAATGGTTTTTTAAGACAAAATTGTCAAAATGTCCTTCCGCGCGCTCTTGCGGATTCGTAGGAAAACCAACACTTTTTAAACAATTCTGTCAAACGGGCTTTTGCGAGCAACTTTTTCGAACTTCTGCGACAACGGTTGCGCACCTGCCAGGGCCATCATCCCTGTCAAATAATATCATGCGGGACACATTCGTTTTTTCTAAGAATGTTAGCACCGCGCATCATAAAATCACACGAATCGCACCGTAGCTCTCCTCTGGCTCTCTGTCTTGCTCTCTCTCTCTCTCTCTCTCTCTCTGTCTCTCTGTCTTGCTCTCTCTCTCTCTCTCTCTGTCTTGCTCTCATATCATGCGCAACGAATGCACGATGCGGGGCACATGCGGGGCCCAAACAAGTGATTAACCTCTGCGGGTGTGTACTCCACGCCAGTGTAGTATCCACGATCGTCCGCGCGCCACGAAGTGAAGTGTCCTGACGTAATAGGGCGGGAAGCTGGGTGTGGGTGGTTCCCGAGAGTCGTGTGGATGTTTGGTAGAGCTTGCATTGCCCCCCCACGAAGTGGGGGTATTGGCTGGCGTCGCATGAAAACCCTGGCACGGGGGAGAACACTGAGCGTTCGGGTAAAATGATTGTTGTTGTTGTTGTTGTTGTTGTTGTTGTTGTGTTGTTGTTGTTGTTG
>CAUYUJ010015238.1:5000-15000 GCA_963575745.1 Prorocentrum cordatum
TGAAGAGTATCCCTGTCCGCGTGTGCAAAAACCGTTCCGTTCCAGTTAACTACGCCGTCCTTGCATCATCGCCATCGCCGTCGCCAGTTCGATGATTTCGACGCACGACATCGTTGGTCATCAGGATCATGGCGTTGTGACGCTTGGGGCGCGACAGCGGTTCCACGATAACGCGCGCACATACGACAGACACGCATGACACGCATGTGACGACACACCTATGATACACACGTGACACATTAGAGATATTATGAACACGCAATCACCGATGCATAGTTTTGCGATGCACGCACGATGTTATCAACTACGCGGGGGGGGCCCGCGGAGCACCTCCGAACAACTGCATACATTCTGGCCAAAACCTCGGGCGCCCGAGAAGCGACGGCGGGCCCCCCGTTCCAACCTTCGAAAGTCGCCGACTATACACGTGCACGCCGATCCTGGCCAGGCCGATCCTGGGGGCTTCGATCGGTGCGTCCGCCCTCCTTGCTTGGGCAGGAAGGCACATGCGTCGACCCTGGGCCCAGGATCGGCCAGGGCCTCCTTCGGCAGCGCGGCAGGGCCCGTTCTCCGCGTCGGAGTGGGTTGTGGGGTGTCTTTGCACGGTGCGCCGTTTTTTTTTTTTCTCAAGGTAGTATTGTTTTTATCTGTGCGGAGGCGGCGCCCCTCCAAAATCCCACCAACACCCCCCGAGCCCGCCCCCCACCCCCCAGGCCTTCACCCCCCAAACGTCCGAACCACCCCCGAGAGGGGGTTCAGGTTGTGTTTAAGAATGGCCCCTGGAAGTTCGCGCGCCCTTCTTCGCAAGATCGTGCCCCAGAATCCAGACCACGAGGGTTCGGATACGGATATGGCCGCCGCTCATGAGGTTCGGGGTCCGTTCGCATAGTCTCGAACGTCTTGGTGTTTGGCAGCTGTCTCCTCCTCACGGTCGGTGCTCTGCCTGGCGTGTCGCCGACGTCCGGGCATTGAGCGCGGAAGGCGCATCTCGGTAACCAGCGGCCTTCAACCCGACCGCTTTCAGTGGTAGGTGAATGGCGCGCCGCTCTCAGCTGCAGGCCGATGGCTTGCTTCGGTGCCAGCGTGCCGTGGAAAATATCGAGCACCACTGCCGTGGTTCGCTGTGCATAGTTTCTGCGCTCTGCCCCTTTTTCTCGCCGTGTGCTTGCTTGGATTCCAGCGTGGCGAGGGCCGCGTCGAGCACTACTGCCGTGGTGCGACGCGCATTGTTTCACGTTTGCTTGTTATCCCTTTTTTATTGTTCTCTCTCTCTCTCTTTGTCTCTCTCTCTCTCTCTCGCTCGCTCTCTGTCTCTCTGTTCTCTCTCTCTCTCTCTCTCTACCGCTCTCTCTCTCTCTCTATATATCTCTCTTTCTTTCTCTCTCTCTCTCGTTCTAAATACGTATGCATGTAGGTGTGTATGTATGTAGGTATGTCTGTCTGTCTGTCTGTCTGTCTGTCTGTCTGTCTGTCTGTCTGTCTGTCTGTCTGTCTGTATGTATCGACGTATGAGTGTGTATGTATGTATGTTTGTATGTAGGTTTGTAGGTACGTATGTATGTATGTGTGTACGTGTGTCTGTCTGTTTGTCTGTATGTGTGCGTGCATGTTATCCAAATAGGCTTGCCCTATAGGAGTTCTACCTCAAACCCTACTAAGTGGTCCGTTGCCCCCCAAATTCCCATGCACCCCCCCCTTATTCCTATGGCTATGCCTATGCCTATGCCTATGCCTATGCCTCCCCCTAGCTCCTATGCCTACGTCTATGCCTATGCCTATGCCTATGCTCGCTTGCGCTTGCTTGCTTCCGCTTGCTTGTTTGCGCTTGCTTGATTTTGCTCGTCCCGTCATCCTCCCGTCCTGCTCCCGTCCGCCTTTCGTCCTCCTCCCATCCTCCTCTCGTCCTCCTCCGGTCCTCCTATCTATTTGGAGTCAACGCTGGCTGATACATGCATGCATGCATGCATGGATGCATGTCTGTCTGTCTGTCTGTCTGTCTGTCTGTCTGTCTGTCTGTCTGTCTGTCTGTATGTATGTATGTATGTATGTATGTATGTATGTATGTATGGTTGTATGGTTGTATGGTTGTATGGTTGTATGGTTGTATGGTTGTATGTATGTTTGCGTGCGTGTGTACAAGGATGTGCTCATGTGTATACATATATATATATATACATGTACAGATGTGTATACGTATCCGGGCCGCGCCTGCCGCCCGGAGCACAAAGAAGCCGGCGTGATTCCTGAACCTCGGCCGCGGTGCGGTGGAGGGCTGTGGTGCGTGGCCGAGGCCGCGGGGGCTCCTCATGCTGCATGCTGCGGGAGGGCGCCCGCGGGCATATCGCCTCGGCGTCGCTGCTCCGCGCGGCACCCTGCTGGCAGCGCGGGCGACAGGCTTGGCAGGCCGTCGAGTCCTCCCTCCGTGTTGTCTCTCCTCCTCTGTGCCGTCCGCTGCGAGGTATGGTCTTCTTTGGGCTTCGCGGCAGGTTCGCCATCGGTGCGGTGCTTTGTCGGCCGTTCGTGGTCACGCACGGCGTGCCTGATCGCGCGTTCGTTTTGCCGTCTTTTCTCTGCCTCCGCGTCCAGTTCCTTCCGCTCTCATTTTCTCCCCTTGATGTCCCATGTCACGAGCACCCGAGGTGGCACATTTCTGCTTCTCTTTGGGCTAGGGCGGTGTAGGAAATCCCCAGCCCGTGTGACTGCTGACTTATCCTCTTGCACTGTTTTGTTGCCTTGTGCGTTTGTATGTGGCAGTATGGGCACGTTGTGGGTTTGTCGCGCAAAGTCACTGCCCGCTTTCGGGTCGTTCCAGGGGAACTCAATGAATCACCAGCCATCTGTTGACTCTCATTTCTTCCCTCTTCATCCTCCTCTTCCTCATCCCCCTTGTCCCCGCGCGTCGTGGTGTCGTTCTGTGGGCGCTGGCTCGCAGGGCGTCCAGGGCGCCATTTTGTTGTCGTTTTCCTATCGCGGACCGTTTCGTGTGGCGTTCAATTGGCCTGGCGACCTCTAGGGTCACACCGTGGTCGCAGCCGCGCTGCGTCGGAATCCGGTGGTTGCGTTCCGCCTCCCCCCCCTCCTCCTTGCAAGGAGAGGTATGTGTGGCCCCTTCGCGCACATCTCCTTCTCTCTCTCTCTATCTCTATCTCTCTCTATCTCTCTCTCTCCTTCTCCTCCTTCTCTCTCTATATCTCTTCGTGCTCTCCCCTGCCCCGCCTCGACCGACCCCCGAAGGCCACGGGGCCCGTCGCCCGCCCCGGCCCTGCGCAGGTCGTGACGTTCCTCCGGAGGGAGTCCTTCGAGCTGCGGGTGGAGTACGCGGACGACAAGACCTTGATGCCCGGCATGGCGAAGGAGCCGCGGTGTCAACGGCACCGTAACGGGTACTTACTAACGGGTACTTTGGAAAGTTGCCGAAAGTGGCCATTTTAGGGCCTCTTTCTGGCATTGCAGCGCTGCCCACGTCGGGGAGGGTGGGGTTCGCTGGGTCACTGGCCAAAGTACCCGTTAGTGGAGTCCCCGTTAGAGGGGCGTTGAGCGGTGTCGTGTCGGGCCGAGCGAAAGGGGAGAGAGGGAAAGGAGGGGTACGAAATCTGCTGCATGCAGATGGTTTCGGCCCCGCCGCCGGGCCCATTCCTCTATACATCGGCGCCTCCCGGCGCCGGGAAAATCAGCTACGTGAGCTGATTCTCACCCCCCCCCCCTTTGGTATCCCCCCCTTTCGCCCGGCCCGATCATGGCGCCAACCTCGCAGAGCGGATTTCGTTCGGAAAAGGATGGGATAGGCCCCGAGTGTCCTGGAGAATGTCGTTCTGGTTAGCGAGGTGCATTGCGTGTGGATTTTTGAAGCCAGGAGTGAAGGCAATTTTACACCCACGCGAAATTCACTTCGTTTTTCACTCGCCGCTTCGGGCAAAGTCCACGCAGAAATCCATGCAAAAGTCCGCTGCAGCACCTCTGCAAGGTCGGTGCAGTGAGCGGTGCAGGCAGGGATGAGCAGCGTGGCTCGCAAGGAGGTTCTTCTGATGCGCTCGGGGGTTGTTGAGCGCGTTTGGCCCTCAGTTGCCTCGTTGGAAGTGCGGAGGCCTCTGGAGGCCTCTGGACAAACCCCCCCGCGGAGACCTCCGCGGGGATCGTATCCCCAGAGGGGCCTGCGCGCGAAGGACCCCCGCGGAGACCTCCGGAGGCCAGCCTGGAGAGGGTGAGGAGCAGCAGGTGCAGCGGCGCGGCGGAGAGGCACGCGCCGGGCGGGCTTCCGTGGCCGTTCGGGGCACCCGGCCTGACCGCGCAAGAAGCCACCGTTCCCGGAAGGTCTGGACGCCTGCTGCCCACCTGGCAGGTCGGGGTGGTTAGATTTTAGGGGTCAAGTCGGGCATGTCCTCAGGAGGGATGCTCAAGTCTAGTCAAAAATAGTTCGGCGACGACTTCTCGTGCTCTTTTGATTCTAGTTGAATATTGTTCGACTGTTCTTCATTTTTCTTCCCAAGGCCGCCTGCAGGAGGACATGCCCGACCTGGCTGTAAGTCCCCCCCTGCACACCGTGGCCGCCAGACCCCGAGGTCCTCCGAGGATCCCCAGAGACCCCCGCCTCGCGCCGACCCGCCCACTCTGCATGCCGCGGCCTCCAGAGCCTCGGGTCCACCGAGGATCCTCCTGAGACCCCCGCCGCGCCCCTTCGACGAGCACGGCAGGACCTGGCAGAACTGCGCAGAGCACCACACGTCATCACAGAACAGAGCACAGCACAGCATAGCACACAGTAGTTGAGCATACTTCTCCCGTACTGGAACAGGACAGAGGATACCACAATTCATCACATGACCGATCATTGGACACCATGAAGAATGCATACCACTTCAGAGCGCCGCACAACATATACAGCACCCCGCAGTTGCGGATAAGAGTGAGGGGGCGTGAGCGGGGAAGGTCGCGGGTGGGTCGCGGGCGGGTCCACCGCGAGGACGACGGCAACAACAACAATAATATGTTTAAGATTGTTCGCCTTTATCTGCTCGAGTGTCCAATAACTCGTATTCCCCAAACTCTCGAGACCCGCCTTTTTCGTCTTCGATCGAACCCTTTTCGGGTGTATACCTTTCTTCCCTGCAGGCCGGGCCCCGGCAAGCGGCGGGGCGGCCGCGGACCGTCGGCCTGGCCAGCGGCAGCGCTGATCGGCGGGGCGGCCGCGGACCGTCGACCCGACCCCATTAGGGACGGACAGGGGACCACAACAACCACCACAAGGAGCAGGATGACGAGGACCGGCAGCAGCGGGATCTCACACCTCGCGACGGCGAGCAGCGGTCTGACACGGACATCCAGAAATGGGATCAGCAGCACGTCGAGAGGCTGGGCAGCAAGGACTGGCAACAGCAGGACCCCCGGCCGCATGACGGCGAGCAGCAACTCGACCTAGACATCCAGGAAAGGGACCAGCAGCATGTCGAGGAGCAGCGGGGTGAGGACCGGCAGCAGCGGGACCTGAAGCCGCACGACGACGAGGGCTCCAGCCACGATTCGGCCATTCTCGCAGGACGTCCGACACCCGAGCCGGCGGAAACCGTGACAGCAGCTTCGGCCACGACCGCCGGTTCCGATTCCGGATCCTATATTGGGTCCGGCACCGCCGCCAGCAGCATCGACGCCAGCACCGACTCCGGCACCAACGCCAGCAGCATCAACGCCCACACAGCCGCCGGCTTCGACTTAGGCGCCGACACCAGCGGCATCCACGCCAACGCCGACTCAGCAACCGACTCCAGCAGCATCGAAACCGGCACCGACGCCGGCCCCAAATCCTACATCAACACCGGCAGCACCAAGCACCAATCCCACCACGACAAATCCGACTCCAGCCATCTCCACCGTGACACTCACGGCGGCCAGGCCTACGACAGCTCCGTCGACCAGGACACCATTAGCTCCAGAGCCGACGGGCCTCGCGCAGCGACAGAGACCGTTACCGCAGCTTCAGATCTACATATATTTGTGGACGTACAAGACCAGAAGCCCATCAACCTGGACATCGCGGCCGATGCCATGGTCAACTCCCTCCAGGACATGGTCCATGACAAGGTGGGTATCCCCCCGGACCGGCAGCGTCTTATCTATGGTGGGAGGCAGATGCTTATGGGCCATAGGCTGTCGGACTACAAGGTTGCGAACGAGTCGATGGTGTACCTGACGCTCAGCCTCGGCGGGGGCATGGACAACGCCGACCAAGAGGGAATGGAGGAGGACACGGGGCTGACACAGGCCGCGGTTACGCTATCGCTGGCAGCAGCTGTACCCGCGCCCCCGGGAGTTCTCCCCAGGGACGCAACACCGCCAGGTGCCGCACCGCCCGGCCTTCCTGGGACACCGCCAGCGCCAGCACCAACTTCCATGTCGGCGCTGTTGCTCAGCATGCTCGAGGACCACATCACACTGCACGCCGACAACATGGCGGCGGGGAGGGCCGTGGCCAGAAATCTGGAATCCTGGGATCCATTGAACACGCTGCGATCGTTCGAGGACGTCCTGGCCGGGTTCCGCATGCTCGGTTTCCAGATGGACAACCCCCTACCGTTGGAAAAACTCGGTCTCTGCTGGGAGGAGGGCCCCCTACCAGACGAGAGCACCATTGAGTCGCAGGTGCGACTGGCCAGCCATCTACTACATGCCGTGGCTACTCAGCGGAATGACCCTCATGATATACGCGCCAAGTGCATCGAACTCGTGGAGCGGCTGGAAGACGCGGGCCGGCAATGCTGGCAGCTGCTTCCGGCTGTCCGGAAATCACGGCGACGACGGGCCAAGACCACCATCGACAGATATCACGAAGTGGAGCTCCCCTTCCTCAACTTCTTGCAGAACGAGTTCGACGACGCCGTGGAGGAGCTCGTGGTCACGCAACTCTCCAACCAGCAAGGGCTAAGCTTGGCCACTTTGGACTGCCCGCCACTCACGGCGCGTCTCCTCCATGAGCAGGCGGCCAAGGACCCGTCGACTGGGGCGGCAACGTTTCTCGAGTCCGGGACCCACCACCAGCTGGATATGCTGGGCCCCGGACGACGCCACGAGCACGGGCAGGTGGGTTTCGCTCTTCCGGGCAATCCGGGAGGAGAATAGCACGGCCCAGCTGTCGTTCCTGATATCTCGGTCTGTTTTGCCAGGGCGCCTCTCGCCAGAGGAGGTGTTGGATTTTTGGTCACCTCATCTGCTGCAGGGAGAGGGGGGCAGGCGGGTGGAATCCTTGACTCTTCTGGAGCCTCCCGTCCGCGTGCTCACCGAGGGCCAGCTTGGCCCCAGGCTCTCGGAACAGCACCTCGCCATCATCACCCTCGGCAGCACCACCGATGCTCTGCCGACGCCCACCGTCAAGCACTGGATGGGGAACGGGGCCCGCAGCTTGGAGGAAGAGGCCATCATCATCGATTTTCCGAAGGAGTGCGAGGACGGACTATTGCGGATGATCCGCACCATGGTAGTCAACGAGGTCACTTCGTGGAGTCGGCCGATGACGAGCCCTAGTGACAAAGACGGCCGGAAAGTGCTATACGGGTACACGCAAACATGCTCAGCTTCCGCGCTGACTGCATTACAGGTGACCTTACTAGTGCGAGACCTCCGAGCTCGACTACGAAACTTCGCGGGCGTGGCTTTTGGACACACGACGTTGATGCACGATCCGGCGGCTCTGATCGTGGACTTCACTGGCTCGGAGGCGGTAGCGTCTCTTCCAGACCACTGGGACCAGCTGATCCTCCTTTCTACAAAGAAGGGGGTGCTGGTTACGTCGACCTCTGCCTCGACCTGGGAACGCATTCTTACCGAACAGGCTTCGGCTCAGCGGGAGGCAAGGGTCACGAAATTGTCTTGGCGACGCAGCGCGCGGGGAGGCAGGATATGGGTCGTGCCTCTGGAGCTGTCCAACACCGCGAGGGCCAATCTTCAAGGTGACTGGAGCGGGCTGACGGGCCCCTCACGCTGCACCGTCCACATCCAGGTCAAGGGGGGCACCAGCGCGGAGCCCGGCCCGATCCTGCGCCAGCTGACTGCTCAGTTATCGCAGTGTTCAGGGGTCCAGTGGACTGCGGCGGCGCAAGGACAATTTCCGCGGCCGGGCCAACTCGCGCCAGTCACCGGGGAGCGCGGGCACTGGGATGGAGGCTTCGTGGCTGAGACCGCTAACCCAACGCAGACCCAGGCGATTGCGAAGCTGCTCAACGGGATGTGCTTCGCCGGAGTGGCGGGGTCGCACCGGCTGGCCGTGAACCTCCACGATTCTGACAGCCATGGGAATAGCGAGCGCCAGGGAAACCGGCCCCGGAGACGATGATCGGCCTTTCGTTCTCCGGGCCCGATGGCCGCGCTGGACCGGGGATGATATGGGGGCTGCAAGGCCTGCCCTTGCCCCGGGCCGAATGCATGTGCACAGTATTCGACGCAGAGTTTGATGCGCTGGTTCCGGGGGCCAGGCTGCCGTTCTCATCGGCGCCACGGGGGGCTCCGCCTCCCTGCCCCGAGCGTTTGTTACCGCGTGCGCCCCCCCTGGCGCGCGGAACACAATGACGAATTTAACTCATGTTTACTTGGGAATACGCGTCTTCTTCCTGCGCCGCCCTCTATTTCTTTTATGAGGCCAACTCCGACGACGACGACGTCGACATGTACTCATTCCTCCATTTCTGCACCCTCGCCATCTTCGGCGTTTTCGGTGGATGCGGGCACGGGGAGCAATGCCAGGACTACTATTTTGCACCATCGGCATTCATCCGGCACCTGATCTTCATCTTCCCCAACCTCTCCAGCTACCAGCACAGGCTTGCAGAACAGGATCAACGCCCGCCCGCGGGCCGTCGACGGCGCGCAGACCGACGAGCCATGGAGACACGAGCTGCCCATTCGACCTCGACGCACAGCACGGGCAGGGAGTTCTTCGGGCGCGCATCCATGTCCACCCGCCCTCCCAGAACCCGACCACGTGGGAGGTAGGCCACCTGTTCCCGAACATAGTTTACATCTTTCACTTCCACAAGTCGATCTCCAACCTCCACCAGCTCAGCACTCCGACCTCCTGCCCCCACCAGCTCAACATTCCGACCGCCAGTATCCTGCGTCCGACCGCCCACCTCCGTCTCCACACATCGACGCCCAGCCTCCACCTGCTCAACATTCCGGCCCCCAGACCCCAGCGGCTGACTTTCCACCTCCACCTCCCCCTATCACATTCCAGTCTCCACCAGCTCAGCACTCCGCCCTCCAGCTCAGCACCCCGACCTCCAGCATCCAGCACCCAGCGCTCCGACCTCCACCAACTCTGGACTCCGACCCACAGCATCCAGCATCCGACCGCCCACCTCCACCTCCACCCAGCGACCTCCAGCACACACCACCTCATTACTTCGACATTCGACCTCTAGCAGCCGACTTTCCACCCCCACCTCCACCCATCGACGTCCAACCTCCACCAATTCAGCATCCCGACCTCCAGCCTCCACCAGCCGACTTTTCACTTCCACCTCACCCTATCGACGTCCATCCTCCACCAGCGCAGCACTCCAACCCCGAGCTCAGCACCCCGGCATCCAGCAGCCAGCTTCCAGCACCCCGACCTCCACCAGCCCAGGACTCCGACCTCCGGCATCCAGCATCCGACCGTCCACCTCCACCTCCACGACGGGACCCAGCAACACCATCAGCAGCATCAGCACATCGCGCAGCCGCACAGAGCTCAACACGATGGGACCTAGCAGCACCATCGGCGGCAGCAGCATCAACACATCGATCGGCACCGCAGATTCCGGCACGACGGGTGCCGGCAGTACCCGTACCATCGGCACCTGCAGCAGCATCAGCACATTCAGCAGAACTCCAGCCTACATCCTCCGACTCTCCACCTTCACAGTCTCCCCCACCAGCTCAGGACCTCGACCGGCCAATTGCGGAGGCCAGGAGTCCGAGCACGCAGCCAGGCGCTCCCGGAGTTCCGGAGGGGCATAGCCTTTCTAATCGGACG
>CAUYUJ010015238.1:20000-142500 GCA_963575745.1 Prorocentrum cordatum
GAGGATCGGGGACGCGGCTCGATGCGGAGTCTGATTTGCTTCACGCTGATGTCGCTGATGCGTCGCTGGCGGCGATGCTGCGTCGTTTGTGCATCGCTGATGTAGCGCCGATGTATCGGCGATGCGGCGCGATCCTCCGACCCCATCCACTCCGACCCCATCAGAGAGGCTTCTCAGCCCAGGGGCAGAAGAGGTGCCGATACCGCTGCCCTTCCCTCATCGCCACGGCTCAAGTAGCAGATTCGCCGCCACACTCTGGTCAGAACGGGGCCCGGGGAGGTCCAGGAAGAGCACCGGCATCGGCATATCTTCTCGTTCCCCCAAAAGCCGCTTGACCGCCCTGGTGGCCAGGCCAGGATGCCAGGGAGCAGTCGAGGCTGACCCTCCCCGGGAAACGGCGACGGCTGGAGAGGTGCTGGCTGACTTGCCAGAGTGCGGACTCCGAGCGTCCCCGGCCCCGGCGCTCTCCCCGGGCGTGTGGTCGGCTTGGGGCTTGCGAGGCGGATTGTGCTTGCCGATGTGGCGCTGTCGTCGTCCCGCGACCTGCCCCGCGGCATGCCCCCGCGGCTCGCTCACGACCCGCGCCCGCGACCCGCGCCCACGCGCGGGGGCATGCTTGTGTCCTTCTCGGGGGGGGTCTGCGTGATGCCTCCTTGAGCCTCCTGGCCCGCGGGGGGCGGCTAAACGATCGCGGGCGAAGGAGGCGACGGCCCAGAGCAGGAAGATCTTCGTGGGCGGGGTCCCCCAGGACATGAGCCAGGAGGACATGCGCCAGGTGTTCGGCGACTATCGGGTGAAGAAGGCGTGGCTGCAGAAGTGCAAGACTGGCGTCGACGAGCCCCGCAGCCCTGCGGCGTCGCGGTGCGTCCATCGAGGGTTCGGCTTCATCATATTTGACGACACGAGCGCGATCGACCAGATTTTGGGAAGTGCCGACTCGAAGTTCGTCAGGCTGCAGGAGTCAGAGGGTAGATTTGACTCTCTCCTACCAGACAAGTCATACCAAGTCATTCTGAATACCCCCTCTTCTTGAGACTCCCCATCTGGTGCCCACTGTGGCACGTGTCTGTTTTGGGGGTTACCCACAGAGGGGGTCAAACTCTGACTTCTGACGGAGGGCAAGTTCGAGGGCAAGCAGCTCGAGGTCAAGCGGGCCATGAGTAGCAATGAGATGTTGGCGGGTGGCAGGCTTGCAGACCAGTCTCAAGCGCAGTCGTCGACTTCTGGCGGGCAAGTGCCGTCGACTCAGCGGGTTGGGCGACAAGCGCAGGTCGCGCTTGCCGCGCCGCCAGCGCAGACGGCTCAGCCAGCGCAGGCGCCCATGTCTTCTCCGTGGCCCACGTTTGTGACCCCCATTGGCCAGCAGCCGTACGTCCCATCGGCCTGCCCATCTCGGCCATACATGTACCCACTGGGGTGCAACGACATGCAGGCGATGGTACCGCAGATGCCACAGGTTGCACACGTGCCGCAGGTGTCAACGGCACAGCAGATGTGTGTTTCGCAGATTGCGAGCGTCGCGCAGATGGCATACCCTCAGATGGGGCCTTATGTCGGAAGTTATGGCTGCCCAACTCAGTGCGTGCCCACATGCGCCCATCCAGGCATGGTTCAGCAGGCTGTGACTTTTCTGCACCAGCCATCTGGTCTGCCACAGAACCAGTTCCAGATGCCTCAGCAGATCCAGGTTTTGACAATTCCTTTCGCGGCAGCAGCAGCGGCAGCGCCAGCCGCTGCGCAATGATAATGCTGCTGTTGCGCCCACTTTAGGCTCGCCGAGAGACCAAGATGCAGTGCAGCGTCAACATGGTTGGAGCAACGGGGTGTGACGCCTTTCTATGGACCCCCCCCCGTCCAAAAACCAAGAAACATAACCTCCAGTTCGGTGTTCGCGCCGTGGGTGGGCTGTAGTGCGCTTGAAGCAGTGCGCGCAGTGCCTGGGTGCGAGTGGGGCCACGGTGGGAGTCAGTCCTGCTGTTGCCCCCGTGGCGAGCGGTCGCGCGCTCGTTGGTCCCCCGCCCCTTCCCCCTTCGGGGGCGAAGGAGTGTCGGGTAGACGCGGGGTGCGACGGTGGGCGGGCTGCTGAACGGTGCGGGCGCGCTCGCGGAGATGGCTCAGAGGTTCCCCCGTTCTCCCTCTTTCACGACCGTTCTCGGTCGGAATGCTCTTGTGTCGCGTTGGCGTCGGATGTGCCACGGTCTCGCGGTGGCAGCATCTCGTCGTCGTGTCGCAGTGTCGCGGTGCCGTGAGGTCGCGGGGTCGTCCTGCCCACGGCGTTTGCGGTGCCGCGGTGAGGAACCAATTGTGGATCATTCGGCCGTGTGTCAGTGGTTCAGGAGTGAGTCCGCTGGTATTAAAATTGGGCATACGTGTGTGGACGAAGTGCGGGCGCGGTCGGGAACTTCCGGATAGCGTTTCGCTGCGCCAGTTGCGGCGCGCACGCTATCAGCGTCCCAGTCCCCAATCGTCAATGTCTCGTGTTTGGCCCAGCCTCCTGCCCCGCGGAGCGGAGCGGCGCGGTATCCGCTTGCTAGGCATCGCGTGTCGCCAGGGCCGCAGCGGCGACACTCTAAGCACAAGCTCCCGACCGTAAGCTGCAAATCGGTCGCTCGTTAAGTCGATCGCGAATCTGAGGTGAGGGGGTAAGATCGCAGTGAAACGAAGAGCCCCCCAGCACGAAATCGTTTGCTTTTCGTATTCGTGAGGCGAAAGGAACGAAGCCTCACTTGCTGGCGAGGCGAAGCTGCGTGAGCGGGCGAAAGGAACGAACCCTCACTTGCTAGGGCGCCGCCCAGCCAAATGAACCGCCCCCCAGGTTGTCCAGCGGTGGCCCGAGGTGTCCCGCGGTGGTGTCCCAGTGGTGTGTCCAATGGTGTCCCGCGGTGGCCCGTGGTGTCACGTGGCGCGGTGTCCCGTGGCATCCCGTGGTGTTCCGTGAGGTCGATAGTGAGACCGATAGTGAGATCGGTAGTGGGATCCATGGTGAGATCGATCATGAGAGCCATAGTGCGATCAACCGTGAGATCGACAGTGAGATCAATTGTGAGATCGATTGTTAGATAGTTTGTCAGATCGAGAGTGAGATCAGTTGTGAGATTGATAGTTAGGCAGATAGCGATATCAGTGCTCAGATCGATCGTGAGATCGATTGTGAAATCGATAGTGTGATCGATAGCGAGATCGATCGGAGGTTGGGGGTGAGATCGCAGTGGAACGGAGACCCCTAACCAGGAAGTCGTTTTGTTTCGTTCGTGTCGTGCGTGCGGGCGAGGGAAGCTGCGTGGACGCGCGAGAGGAATGAACCCGCCGTTGCTACGGCGAAGTCAAGACAAATGATTCCCCCCCGTCCGCCCGTCCGGCGGTGGCTCGCGGTGTCCCGCGGTGTCCCGTGGTGTCCCGTGGTGTCCCGCCGCTGCTAGGGCGGAGTCAAGACAATTGATTCTCCCCCGCCCGCCCGTCCGTCCGTCCGTCCGGCGGTGGCTCGCGGTGTCCCGTGGTGTCCCAATGAGTGAGATCGATAGTGAGATCGACAGGTGTCCCGTGTTGTCCCGTGGTGTCCCGTGGTGTCCCGTGGTGTCCCGTGGTGTCCCAATGAGTGAGATCGATAGTGAGTTCGACAGGTGTCCCGTGATGTCCAGTGGTGTCCCCTGGTGTCCCGTGGTGTCCTTTTGAAAGTGGGATCGATAGTGATATCGACCGTGAGATCGATAGTGAGATTCACAGGTGTCCCGTGGTGTCCCGTGGTGTCCCGTTGAGATTGAAATAGATAGCGACATCGATTGTGAGATCGATAGTGAGATTGACAGGTGTCCCGTGGTGTCCTGTGGTGCCCCGTTGAGTGAGATTGATCGTGAGATCGATCGTGCGATCGATGGTGAGATCGATAGTGGTATCGATCGTGAGATCGATAGGGAGATCGATAGTGAGATCAGTCAGATCGACAGTGAGATCGATAGTGCGATCGATAGTGAGATCGATATTGAGATCGATTCAGTCAGACGCTTGTTCCCCCCTACACAACTTCCTTATCCCCCGAAGGGTGGTCGTATAGGTAGTTGGATTGCTTGATTGATTGTGAGATCGATCGTGACATCGATCGTGATACCTATGCGACCACCCTTCGAATGATCAGGATGTTGTGGTGGGGGGGGGGAGGGGGAGAGGGGGGGAGGGGGGGAACCAACATCTGACTCAAACGATCTCACCATCGATCTCACTCAACGGGACACTTGTCGATCTTTTTTATCGATCTCGCTATCGATCTCACTCAACGGGGCACCACGGGACACCACGAGACTCCACGGGACACCGCGGGACACCTCTCGATCTCACTCGATCTCACTATCGATCTCACGATCGCTCTCAATCAACGGGACACCACAGGACACCTCGGGACACCACATCGATCTCACCATCGATCTCACTATCGATCTTTCTCCACGGGTCACCACGGGACACCACGGGACACTTGTCGATCTCCTGATCGATCTCATTATCGATTTCACTTTTTGGGACACCACGGGACACCTCGGGGCAACACATCGATCTCAGTATCGATCTCACTATCGACTTCACTATCGATCTCACTCAACGGGACACCACTGGACTCCTCGGGACATCACGGGACTCCTGTCGATCTCACTCACTATCGATCTCATTATCGATCTCACTCAACGGGACAACATAGGACACCTTGGGGCACCACATCGACCTCAGTATCGATGTCACTATCGATCTCTCTATCGATCTCATTATCGATCTCACTCAACGGGACACCACGGGACACCACTGGACACCACGGGACAACACGGAACACCGCGGGACGCCGCGAGCCACCGCTGGACGGACGGACGGACGAGCGGGCGGGGGAGAATCATTTGTCTTGACTTCGCCCTAGCAACGGCGGGACACCACGGGACACCTGTCGACCTCACTATCGATCTCACTATCGATCGATCTCTTTCAACGGGACACCACGGGACATCACGGGACACCACGGGATACCACGGGACATCGCGGGACACTGCGAGCCACCGCCAGACGGGCGGGCGGGGGAGAATCATTTGTCTGGATTTCGCCCTAGCAACGGCGGACACCCCTGGACACCACGGGACAGCACGGGACAACGCGGGACACCGCGAGCCACCGCCGGACGGGCGGGCGGGGGAGAATCATGTGTCTTGACTTCGCCGTAGCAACGGCGGGTTCATTCCTCTCGCGCGCCCACGCAGCTTCTCCTCGCCCGCACGCACGACACGAACGAAACGAAACGATTTCCCGGTTGGGGGTCTCCGTTCCACTGCGATCTCACCCCCCAATTTCCGATCGATAGTGCGATCGATAGTGAGATCGATTGATGTCGAGGGGTAGTGATATTGGTAGTGAGATCGGTCGATATGGATATACATAAATATATATATATATATATATATCGTGAGTTGGATAATGAGATCAACCAAGTCAAGTGAGATCGATAATGAGATCGATAGTGAGCTTGACATTGAGATCGATAGTGAGACCGATGATGAGAGGGATCTTGAGATCGATGGTGAAATCGATAGTCGTATCGATAGTGAGATCTGTATTGAGATCGATTAGATCGACCGATTGGAAAGGACAGTCTGATGGGTAGTGTGAACAAAGGTGGAATATATTTTGAGATCGATTGCGATATCGATTGAGTCAGACGTCTGTTCCTCCCCCCCCCCGAACATCCTTATTACCCGAACGGATGGTACAGGTTTGTGCTTCCCCGAGTCGAACATGTCATCGCCGTGCTCCGTTTATTCCGCTGGTTCTTTTCAAACGACTGCGAGCCATTGTCGAACCAACTGGATGCCAGTTTTAGCTTCACGTTGGCTGAAGCGCTAATCAATCGTGGACCGAGTATGGATATAATATGAGCCAGATGCAGGTCAGTTCAACACCATGTGCGAAGCATGTGTAAGTCAACTGTGGCTCGATCGGCAGTAAGTTGAAGTAGTTCACTTCAGGATCAATCGCGAATCAACTCTGAATCGCATGTGCTATATGACGCGTGTCGAACATTGGGACGGAAGTAACCATCTTCGTAATAAATTCGCCCACTGCAGGCCGGCCCCCTCTCTATCCGAATTGGACATGCAAGAGCTACGTTGGGGTGCTTGGGCACCGACCTGAAGCAATACCGGAACCTCGTGCGAGGACGGCTGGTAATCGTAACGCCATTTATAAAAGGGATCGTGGCTTCAGGGCGCGAACCTGGCGTAACTCATGAGGATTGTGTATTTCGGGGGCGCGAGCCCGGTGTAATACAGAGATCTTCGCGTCGGGAGCGCGAACCTGGCGCAATTTGAGAAGGATTCGGGCCTCAAGAGCGCGGCGCAATTAGCAGAGGCTGCGGTTTTGGGAGCTTGAATCCGAATTGATTTGCCAGGGTTTCTAGCCTCGGGAGTGCGGACCTGGTGTTATTTATGATGGATGCTGGCCTGGGGATCGCGAATCTGGCATAGTTAAGAAGGGATTCTGGCCTCGGGAACGTGAATCTTGAGTGCTTTACAATGAATTATTGTTTGGGGGGCGCGAATCTTACTAATTTGCACTTGTCCAAGAGCCCCCCAGAAATTAGAGCACGCGATCCAGGCGCCGTGGCCAGGGTGGTGTTCGGCTCCCCCCCCCCTCGCGCGGACAGTAACAATTCACAGTAGGGAACACCAAGCAAGACGATACCACTGGAGATTGGAAACTCGCACTGGCGCAGGAAGCAAGAAACCTCCGCCATGCAGCCTCATGGCCCCACAAGGGGGCCAGCGTATGTGCTGTTTTCTGATGTATTGCGTTGTGCTGCGCAAGTCCACTCGCAGTGCAAACATGACAGCCAGCGAAGTTAAACCGGGCATCCTCAGGCGCCAGTCAAGGCAAGCGCCAACACAATCGTCCCCCGAGCGTTTCTGGCGCTGGTGCGCTACAATATGGCAGCTTGTGTGGGCTTTGTGGATTGACTGTTTCATCATTGGATGAATGGATGGACCGATGGATGGATTGACGAATGTCAGCAGACATGCGAATGGAAAGTGCACCAATATTGTTCCCAGCCTCTTTGTTCGACCACATGCCGGTCGCATAGGCACTTGCACTGTCGGCGTCTTTCGGCACCCCGAATGGCAGATGCGCGTACGCGCGTCGGCGCGAATGGCAGATGCGCGTGCGCGCGTCGGCGCCACACCGGCGGAGCCGGCGGCCGTCTCACACCGTCGCCCTTTTGCCCCCCGCTTTATCCCGATCCTCCTGCCGTAGGGCTCTGGCCTGGCCGCTCCCTATCCTGCCCCTGCTCGTTCTGTTTCCCCTTCGCCTCATCATCCTCTTCCTTTCCCACCCACTCGCCCCCCTCAGACACACACTGCGCTCAACCGCAGGGTGTGACCTACCCCACTCCCGGCTGCAATCCCCGGAACACGGCGGAATCACATCTGCCGACGTGCAGCGCGATGCGCAGGGCAGAAGGGAGGGCCGCCCAGCACTCGCAGTGCGGCGAGGCGGTGCAGAGTCCTCGTGCCCTCGAGGCCTCCATCGCCGCCCAGCCGCTCTCGAGGCAGGTGCTCGCCAGACGACCTCGAGGCCGGTCGGAGGGCTGAGGCCCGCTCCCCGAGCACTCGCCGCCGCGACAGGGCAGGCCGTGCAGCACCATCGCGCCCCGAGGCGCCATCGCGGCCACCGCCCCGCCGCAGCGCGCACGTCGGCCCGCGCCATCGGACGACTCGGCCTCACCGGGGGCGCCAAGTGGGCGGGCGGAGCGGGAGCGCAGGCGGGCGAGACCGAGCCGCGGCCCCGGGCGCCGCCGCAGCAGACCTGTGGAGGCCCTCCTCGGACCCCAGCAGCCGCACGGCACCGAGCCCCGCCGCCGCCACCGCGGGCCCGCGGCGAGTCCGCGCGGCGGCTGCCCGTCGGCGACAGGCTCGATCCAGGCGCGGTTCCTCGTCCTTCTCCATCCGTCGCCACGAGGGCTCAAAACCTTTCGGGCGCACCGCGGCTGCCTCGCAACACAGCTTCCGGCCAGACAGCCTCCGTATCGAAGGGTACCACGGCGCCCCCCTTCAAGTCCAACCGACTCGGCATCTACAATTTATTCCTCGAAGTCTTTTGCTTTTCGTCCAGTTATGGGCGAGCCAGGCCACCTCTCGCAGAGGCCCATGGCTGGCCCAGGGCTCGGCCTAAACGGTGCTTGGGCGATTTTCTGTGGACCGCTCTCGTTATGTTTCTGTTTTGCAGCAGAGGCGGAACGACTACGAAACGAGGGAAAACACGCAACACGGAAACGAGAAGCACTGTTTGGGTCGAGCCTTAGGCTGGCATGTCCGCCAACAAACTTGCGAGGTCCAAAACCCAGGTAGCGGAGCGCCAGAGAGCTTCTGAAAGGCCGCTGGAAAGAGCCTTGAAAGCTCTTGGAGAGAGTTTCCGAAGGAGCTTCTGGAGAGCTTCCCAGTACACGTCTTGACAAGCAATACGAAAAGGCCTTTCTGGCAAAGCTGCAACTTCGAGCCCCGGGCTGGCCTGCTTGGGATCATCTTGGTGGCCTCTGAGACCGTCTTGGACCGTCGGAAAGCCGAAAATGAGCAAACGTCAGGATCCTTCAAAACCTTCAGAACATTCCTGATATTGGGCTCCTTCGGGCCTTCCTGGAGGTCCTCTTGGAGGACTCTTGGGCCATCTTGGAGGCCTCTTGGGCCATCTCTTGGGCTCTTCGGCTCGCTCCAGGTCGGCTATATGAGCTTCGGGCCTCCCCCAACCCCCCTCGCTGTGGCAACCTCGGGAGGCGCCGGCCAGCGAAGACGGCACGCAGGAGTCTCGCGGAAGGACTTTGACGCTGAGCTTATGGTGTTCCAACCTGTTTTAGCCTTGATCATTATAAAGTGCCGAAACTTGATGGCTTTCACGTGTCGGGCCCTGGGAGGCGATATTCGTTCGACACTGTTTCAATACTGTTCTCAGTGCTCGAAATTATTTCTGGGATGGGGCCCTGTAGTACGATGGGAGCAGCGTTACGCTGAGCATCAGGCTCACACCCAGGAAGTATTATCGCACACTTACGCCAGCACGCCGCTGCCGAATATTTCATGGTCTACCAGAGGGGGACAGGGTACCCATACCGCTACCCTTCGCCCGTTTTCCCCTTCTTGGGCCTCCTGGGAGGCCCTCGTCGCCACCGCTGGATTCGTTTCGACATTGTGGTCAGAACGCACCCGGGAGAGGCCCAGGAAGCAGCGGTATCGGTACAGTTTGACTTCTCCAGTCTACACCGATTCGCACAGCTGCGCCAACACGCCGCCGACAAATATTTCATGGTCTGCACCGATCGCGTCGTCAGAGGCGTGGCAGGTACTGCAAGACATGGCTGGATTCAAAGAGCGCTTCAACTTCGTCGAATATCAAGAGTTGGCCACCACAGACGACATCGCCGCCATCAGCGTCGTCGCCACGCCTGCCCCCGTCTATCCTCAGGGTGAGCGTTAGCGAGTTATCCTTTAAGACCGCCATCTGGAACTGCTTCGAAATCATCAGATTCGCCGAGCTCGCCGACGACTGCTGCTCAATACCAGGACCGCAATCTGGCCGCAGTTCCGAGGTCCGCTTTAACCGGGCCGGTGCGCCTTTCACGCCCAGAGCAAGGACGGCGAGTGGACCGAGTTTCATAGCACGTCCGCCAGCGGGCAAGAAGCCGCACACACGTCAACCAACCCGAGCAAGGACGCCAGAATTAATCGCGACGGAACTCGTCTACGCCAGCTGCGCAAGGCAATCGCCGTTGCTCGCAGATGCACCTCGCCAGGTGAGACGGCATCGTCGTTGTCGCCGAGAAGATGCCCGAGCTCGCCAAGGGGGGGACCCGCCGAGGCCACGAGGGATGCGCAACGGGAGCTGGAATCCCGCAGGCAAGCGCGCAGATCAGGGGATCGGCGTCACCGTTTGGAGCGTGCACTGCTGCTCCTGTGGCGCCGGCCAGCGCGAGGCCAAGACCAGTGCTTCTGCCGCCGACGGGGGTCCAGCGCTGCGGTTTTCATCGCCCAGGCTCACTTGGCTGTGGAAGCTGTCGGCTTTCTTATGTGCCCTGATGTCTCCAGGGATTGGTGGATTCGCGGTGCTGCTAGATCGCGAGGTTCTGGGGGGTTCATCGCCATCGTTCGCGATACCTGGGCCGAAGCCGAAAATCAGCCCGAGAGCGCGACACTCGCATAACGAAGTGCCATCCGAGACGCCGTCAAAGCTCGCACATTTTATTGTTTCGCTCACGCCGCCCGCAACTTCAACATCTTCGGCCGCGACCTCGGCAACCTCGAGGACGCGGCAAGCAAGGACATCCTTGACGCGGAGGCCTACCCGCTGCCCCAGTCCGTCTGGTTGTAGGATCCTGGGCTGCGACGACCGCGTGAATGTGCTAAGGGGTTGTCTCTCTCTCTCTCTCTCTCTCGCGAGCGTCACTTCCCAGCGCGACATGGTCGCGGCTACCGAGACCATGAGCCACGTGCGAAAAAAATGTGGCCACCCGCTACCTCCCGGGCAAATGAGCGCGTCCGGATCGCATTACGAGTACGCCCCATCCTGGTGGATCGGCTCCGTCGTTTTCAACGACGTTGCGCGCCTCTGGCAGAACCCACGACCACGCTGTCTTGATGGTCCACGGCGGCCGCCGCGTACCAGGGCCGCCCGGCGCCGCGCCACCCCTAGCGAAGTTGCCTGCCACCCTCTCTTCAAGCAAGTGCACGATCCCGCATGCACGAACACCTCCCCGGACTAGCTGCCTGCGTCAGGACATCACCTCCCAGGACTAGCAAGTGCACGATCCCGAAAGTGCCCAAACCCCTCTGGTAGACCCGCTAGGACATCACCAGAGAAGCGGGTCGGGTCATCTGTTGCGTTGTCCTGGAACTTAAACCCGACGTGAAGCTTGCGCAGACGCTCGCCATGTCATCGCTGGCGCGAGCGATCTGGCAGAGCGACGTGCACCTCGCCGAGGCCGCCTTTGCCGCCCATTTCGACAATGGCCCAGAGTTCGCCACCATCCTCAAGGACGCGCTCACGCTCGGCTGCCACGCCGAGTGCTCCAACCTGCTCGACGACATCGCCGCCGCCGGAGCAGCCGCAGAAACCGATCGACTCGAAACCGACGCCGCCGGGAGACACAACATTGGCGTAGGCCAGTTGCTTCGGGTAAACTCCTGCGTCGTCAGGTCCAAAGCCAGGCTGCACTGGAGCATCGCGATGAAGCGCGTCTCGGTGGCCCTCTCACCGCCTGGCATCCTAGGCGGCGACCTGCTCGACCAGCGTCCCGCTGATCAGGGGCGCGACTTAGCCAAAGTCTGCGCTCTCCACTTCAAGGCGCAGCCGACCGACCAAGCGCGCGCCGCAGAGTTTCTCACTGAGTGGGCTGCCCCGCTCGACTGGTCGTTCCGCGCCGCCGCCTTCCACTGAGATCGCCGAGCAGTTCCTCGAGCGTGCGGTCGGCTACAGCCCTGGCCCTGCTGGCCTTGCCTCTTTGTTGCGGATGCGCGCTGAATGATTAACCGCTAAAGGTTTTGAGTTTTGTTTCTCACCCTTTTCTCTCGGCGGTGAACTGGACTGGTCCTAAAGCCTCCTCCTCCTCCTCCCCCTCCTCCATGAGGGCCAGACCCCGTGAGCTAGGATTGTCCGTGAGAGCGCTCCTGAGGCATAAGTAGTACTAGTCGTCGTAGTCGTAGTCGCAATCGTAGTCGTAGTTGTCGTCGTCGTTGCGCGGCGGGTGCCGCGGAACAAAATAATTAGTTACCCCCCATTGGTGGAACCACAGTCTTTCAGTAGGGCCGCCGAACAAATAATTAGTTACCCTTCTAGGGGGGAGGGTTCTAAAGACCTTTCAGGGTTACCAGCAGGCCGAAGCGAGTCTACGCGTAACTCCACGCCTCTCCACTGGGTTCCCCACGCCAATGCCGATTATCAATTCCGAGTTTACATCTTTGCCCGAAAAGTCCCAAGCTGGAGACGAGGCTGATATCATTCGTCGGAAACTGAAGCATGTACATTACCAGCGGCTGCTTTGTTTCAATCCCATGACGTTGTAGAGGTCGGGGACGACGTCGGGTTGGTATGGTGTATACTGTTTCCCCGGCTCCCCCGGAAATAACGAACAAATGCACCAGGATCCAGGCGGGGCCAGGAAAAGCCGTCGGCGTATAGAGTTCCGCTCTTTAATTCGATGCCCGAAGACGCGCACCCCTTGAACGTGAAGACCACGTAAGCCGTGGCGTTCTGAATTACGCACTTCGCGACGTTGCAACGTTGGGCGTCTCCTCGACGCAACGTGGCTTCGTCGCGCAACGCCAGCCCACGCACGACGTTGCCGACCTCGACTGCGCCGCCCCGTCCACGGGCACCTGCAGCGCTCGCCGACTCCTCAGGATCCTGCAGCACGCTTTCGCTTGCGAGCCTGGCCACGCAGAAGGGGCCCTCTCCAGCGCTTCGAGGGGCCCTGCCCCAGAGAGGAGATCTGCCCACACCGCTCCAGCGTGGGCGCCCGCGGTGCTGGCCTCCGCTGCCTTCGGGCGCGCTGCCCCCGGGGGTCGCGCTCCACAAGGGCAGCTTCGCCCGCGGCATGGGAGAGGGCACCCGCCGGTGAGGATCGGAGGAGCGAGGGCTTCGCCCCTCGGGGATCGGAGGAGTGGATACCTCTTCCTCGGCGGAAGAGCGGCGCCGGGCCGTGGAAGGCGGCGCCACGCGGCCGCCTCCGCCAGCGAAAGCGCAACTCGGCCCCCGCAGGCGATGGCAAGGTCTTGTTGGTGCAGGATTGTCTGACCCGCCGTGTGGGATGCCAGCACGCTCCTCATATGGATCGTGCTCCAGAAGGGGCCGCAGACCTCCCCGGAGCGCGGAGAGCACCAGGAGGTCTCCTTCTCCTCTTGCTCCTGCTCCTGCTCCTGCTCCTCCTGCTGCTTCTGGGCGTCCTCCCGCTCCCACCCTTTTTGCCTCCGCTTCTCACTCTCGATCCCTTCTCCTTATAGATAACTCGTCCCTGTCGCACCCGTGTCCGCAGGTCGGGTTGAACGTTTCGCTGCAGAGTTCCTCGTCATTTGTGATCTTGAAGGTTCGTTTGCAACAGCTTGACGAAGGCGGGCCGTTGCATGAGCGTTCGTTGTAGCGCCGCGCACACTCGTTTTCAAAGTTTGCCACATTTGAAACCTGATCTCTCGCCCCGACGCCGCGCACATGTGTCTCACAAGTTCGCAAGAGCGCCAAGGATGGAGGCCATTTTCTTTTCAACAGTTGGCTCTCGCTTCAGCGCCGCGTGCATTGATTTTACACAGTTGCAACAGTTTCATGGTTTTGCGGGGCTCAAGTCCCAACCATTGTCGTCTTGTACGACTCGGAGGCTTCAGGACACAACAGTCACCTGGATTCGCAGTGGTGAAGATGCAGGAATGGCGTTCTGGTGCCATAAAGCATTGCCAGAACGCAGCCGCAACTTCGATCCGCGGCGTTGAAGCTCCAGAATGGTGTCTTGACATGATCTTGGATTATCAAGTAATTTCGGAGATTGAGCGGCGCCCGAGATAGTTTTAACCTCTAGCATGCAGAGCTGTTCTTCCATACCCCATCCTGTCAATGGCGGGGCATCTTCCGTGTCTGGAGCCTGGGAGAGTGAAAATCTTCCTTTCTTGAGCTCTTCGGACGGTTGTCTTTACATGGGCCACGTCCCGCAATGAAAACAATTTTTTGCAGGGACCTCTAGGAAATTGCCGAGAGAGTTTATTGCAATGGTGCGTCTCAGGTTTGCATTGGTCCTCCTCCTCCCCCCTCCCTCCCTCCCTCATTCCTCCAACTCCCTCCTCTCCCGCCGCCGCGCCCCGCCAGACCACGTCCCTGGAGGCCAGGGCCGGTCTTGAAGGCCGGGCCTGGCCGCTGCAACACGCGGCCTTTCCTACGCCAGCGGCTCCCTTTGCCCACTGCAGGCCTCCGGCTGTCCGTGTCGCCGACTCCACTCATCTTCGCGCGCGGCGGTCGAAAACAGCCGCGCCCTCGCTCAGGAGGAACGGGCGTGTCCACATCCGTGCCCTCGCGGTCTGGATGCCGAGGCGCGATCCCGTGGATACTCGATCCCATGCGTGGAGTGGGGCACCTGCGGTCACCTGCGCCAGGCCCCCCCATGTCCGTGGGGTCGCGGCCGATGGGGTCTGTACCGCGAGGCCGTGGCTGTGGGCACGCCTCTCGCCCTCGACTCGTCTTTGTCGCCGTCGTCTTCGTCGGGGACTTCGTCGTCCGCTCGGCGGCAGACTCCACTTGTCGTCGTCGTCGTCATCGTCGCCGTCGCACTCGTCGTCGTCGTCGTCGTCGTCGTCGTCGTCGTCGTCGTCGTCGTCGTCGTCGTCGTCGTCGTCTCGGAGGCCGTGGGCGTGCCTGGGAGGTTCTCCTCGTCGCCACGGCCTGGCCGTGGCAAGGGCAATCGACTGGCTGGCTTCGGATCTGGCTGGCTTTGAGCGGAGGTTGGTCGTGTGCGTGGCAAGTGGTTCGGAAGCAAATCATGGGATCCGTGTGTGTCCTTGAAATGTCGTCGCTCGGGTGCACTCGGGTGCGCTACTGGGCTCCCATCCCCCCGTCCCCCCGTGGCCTCCCAGCAGCCTCATGTTCCTCTCCCAGTGTTCCGCGTCCTCCGCCTCCTCGTCACCTTCCCTCTTCCCTCCTCCTCGTCACGCTCCTTCCGCGAAACGATTGCGGCCACGTCGCGAAGAACCTCGACCAGAGTCCTATAAACCCCATCTTGCTGCTGTAGTTTTCGAGCCGGATCGCTCTGCGAGGGCCTCGGGGCCCGGAACCGGGCGACAATGCCGGGTTCGAGAAAAAGTTGAGGCGCCAGGATCTCGAGTACACGTAAGAGTGACCTTTCGCTGGAGTGACTTTTGGTGCGGGCTCATCGGGGTCCCCCAGATCGTTGAGCGAGATGCGACAGCGGCTGATTGCGCACTTGGATTTGGCCATCTCGCGCCCCCTTGGTCCGCGCACCAATCAGGGGCAACGATGTGGGGAGACTGGCATGGGGGCGGGGCATCGACCTGGAATCGGCGATACACCGTCGATAGATCGGCGATGGGCCCCCTATGGCATATCCGCACCTTCCTTGGCGGGGCGGGACTATCAGACTCCTATTGGCGATCAATGGGCGATTGGGGGTCGATGCATCCCCCCCTATGCCCATCCCCCCTATCGTTGCCCCTGAACCACAGGTCTGGCGTGTAGCCGAGGATCCCGTGGCGGGTGTGACCAGGGAGGCGCGAGCTAACCAGGCCGGCTGGCCGGCGTGCAGCCTTTCGCTGGCCGTCGGCAGCCTGGCCCCGATCTCGGGCTCGCAGGCTCGGGGCGGCAGGTGCGCGCAGCAGTCCAGCCGCTGACGCCGCCGCCGTCATCGTCGCTGCCGGCCTCGTCATTGTAATCGCCGTTGCCGCGCATACGCCTCTGGAAACGCTCGTCATTCGGAACCCCCTTCGGCTCTGGGAATCCAAGCTTGCAACGTGCTGAAAAAGTTTGAAAGGACCTTTCAGTCTCAGGCTTCGGCAACTGGGGCCCCTGCTGAGCCCCAGAACCGTCCAAGGACGACTCGGGATGAAAAACTGGCCCTGGGGAAAGAATCGGGACTTCCGGGGGCCGCGCATGGAAAACAACAGAGCTCGGCTCGCCGCCGCCGCCGTCGCCCCTCGCGTCTCGCGCCTCGGCCCCGCGCCCCTCGACGGGCGCCCGGCTTGTGGCCGATCTCGGGGGTCTCTCGCCTCTGCTGGCCTCGGCGCCCCCCCCCCCCCCCGCACACGAGACCGGAGAGGGGCACCGCGCAGCCAGGCGGCACGGCACCCCGTGGGCGGGCGGCGGGAGCCTCGCGTAGCTGTGAACAACGCTCTATGTCCTGCCCCTTTTGAGCACTCCTCCTCCTCCTCCTCCTCCTCCATATCCTCCTCCATCTCCTCCTCCTCCTCCTCCTCCTCCTCCTCCACCTCCTCCTCCTCCTCCACCTCCTCCTCCTCCTCCTCTTCTTGACCCCCAGAGTCCGCATATAATGTAGCCGGAGAGTACGACTCTCTCACTTTAGCTCGTGCCAATCATCTGACGGTGCTAGCTTTCCATATTTACCACAAATTTCGTGCAGAGCTTCAGCAAGCTCCACACTTAGAAGGCAACTGTAATGCTACCTTGCGTATCCGTCACGCCGCGCTCGTCGCGACCGACGGCCAGGCCATTGCTCATGCTCCTGGGCATCGCGTTGTCATTCCACAGTCTTGATTGTAGTCTGACCCGCCCCCCCCTGGTGACGTGCGCTCCTCCTCCTCTTCTTGACCTCTTCCTAATCATCTCCGCCCCCCCTCCCTCGCCTCCTCCGCCTCTCTCCTTCCCGCCTGCCTCGTCCCCTGCCTCCCCCCTCCGCTTGCCCCCGAAGTCGCCCCTGGCACGGCCTACGCGACAAGTCCAAGGGCCTCGCGCATCCTCATGTTCCTCGTAGGGGGCCACCGGAAGACCCCCCAGCTCCTGTCCTTTTCTTGTCTTCGGGCCTCCTCCGCCTTTCCCCCTCTCCTCCACCGATCCTCCTCCGCCCACCCTCCTCCGTGCCTCCTCTACATATCCTCCTCCGCCGCCGCGGGTGCCGAGGAGCTTGGGAAATACACGGTCGAGGTGCCGTCGCAGCCGGTGGCCCAGATGCCGATCATGGGAGGAGTGTGGGGAGGAGGTTAGCCGAGATCTTAAGCTGTTTTGGGGGGTGGTCAGCTTTGCCGAAGGTTGCGCGGGATTTCCGACTGCTTTGGGGTTGTTTCGGTCAGTTCCTGGGTGCTTGCGAGTAGGCGAGGAGGAGGAGGAGGAGGAAAAGGAGGAGGAGGAGGACGAGGAGGAGGAGGAGGATCCCAGCCGTGGACCCCGCGTCGGGATTGGGCCGCGCGTCAGCTTGCTGGTCGACCGACCTGTCCGCCGCGGGCAGGGCTGTCGAGGCGCCCCCCTCGTCGGCCGCCTCGCGAGGCCGATTTCTGCGCAGGGCGTCCCAGAGAGTTTGGCCCTGGCGGTGGTGCTGCCCAACTCTGTTTCCTCAAGGGAGGAAAACCACTCGGACCCGATAATTGGCGGTTGCTAAACGGCCCTGGGCGTGTACAGTTTTCAACAGCCCTGCCCTGTTCGATTCCATTTTTGGGTGCGTTTACTGTACGGCTTCGCGTGTCGGGGTGACTCTTATGAGGGTGGATTTTCTGTTCTCCTGTTCTGGCCAGCAGAGCTGAGGGAGAAAGAGCCCCCCTCGTCGCCACCGCCAGGCGCGCCTCGAAAAACTGGTCAGTATCGACCCTGTGAATTGTCCAGGGTTGGAGCAGGTTTGCCCGCGGCCCCTGGGTTCCCCCCCTGATAGATTTCTCCGGGGCCCAGCCTGCGTACGTAGACACCTTGGCCGCTTCTAACCAGAGTGGGCCGCGCCGTCGAAGGATCGAGAAGATGTTGACTTCTCTTACTTGGCTGAAGTCGGGCATGTCCCTTTACACGAGGAATCTTCGAGAATGGCAGAAATACTCTGGGGGCGATGTTTCTTGCTGAATTGAGTGTAGTTGAGCACGTTTTGATTAAGTAGAGTTCTTGCTCGACAATCCGCCTGTAGGAGGACATGCCCAACTTAATATACGGCGGAGGAAGTGTGGAGACTGGCGGAAGCGAAGTGAGGACGGCTCCGCCGACGGAAGCTCGGCGGAGGCCTGCGGAAGCAAAACAATATCCACCCTTGAGAGATGGCAGCGTTTCGGGGCTCAGGGCTCTCAGAGCTGGCCATCTGCTGGCGTGGCTGCCGGGGCGTCTTCTCGCGTGGCTGGGGTTATAGCTGATCCAAGGGCCAGGGGCATGTTTTGAACGTCTCTGTCGGGTGGCCATCTGGGAAGGCCTGGGCCACGCCCAGACGCAGCTCCAAGAAAGTGCCAGGCGTGGCCCCCTAGGTGTTCAGGGATCGACCTTCACGGACTTGGGGCGAGGCCTTCTCTTGGCATCGCTCGGACGTGTGCATTTTTTCTCGGCGAGAACCACCGAGGATCATCCTGGACCATCGAGCAACCAACAAGAATGCACGGAGCCGAAACATGCACGGGACATGGACGTCCGAGCGACGGCAAGTCCTCGGGCCACCCGCAGGGTTCGTGAAGTTTTGCTCGCGCTGCGCGGTCTGGGCCGAACGGCGACCGGCTCTCTCTCTCCAGAGGGAGGGGCGCGGGGGCGCGCAGGCGACCAGGCGGAGTCAGCTGACCCAGACTCCTGCGGTTTCCCCGCCCGTTCGGGGTCTTCCTCCATCGTCCTCATCCTTCTCGTCCTCGTCGTCGTCCTCGTCGTCGTCGTCATCGTCGTTCCATCCATGCTGCATCCTCTGGGACTGTTGGCGGTCCTGGAGCCCCGGGGCAGGGCTCCGCCTCCGTGGGGGTCCGGCTCGGGGGGGGGGGGGCCCAGCCGATGGATTTGGCACCTCTTGGCTACACTTGCCCTTGTCTCCCCGCTCCCGCTCCTCACGCCCCTCGCTCGCCTCGGCCGCTGTGCTTCTGAACAGCAGGACAGGGTCGTGAGTCATGAGCTTCCCCACTTGTTTTGGACAGTGAAAGCGCGCAGTGGGTAGTGCATCCTCGCGCCAGGATTCCGGCGCGTACAGGGTGTTGCACGCGTGCGTCCAGCTGAAATGCAGACTCCAGACGCAAGAATATCTTAGCGTCACTGGATCCATCATAAGGCGAGAGGTGAAGAAGGTAAAGGTCAAGCTGGCGCTGAGCCTGCACGGCACCATAGTGGTGCAGAGTGCACAGATGGTCGAAGACGAGAAGGACGGTCCGGGGACGGAGTTGCAAAGGCAGCGGATGAGGACTAGAGCAATTAGCCACAGCAACAGCCCGCGATTGGCCAATTGCTCCAGGCCCCGCGCATTGTCACGGCGCCGGCCGAACTAGCTCGACTTATGCTGGCTGGAGGCCGAGTCCCGTCACTCTTCCTCCTCCTTCTCCGCCTTCTCGTCCTCCTCCTTCCCTGCCACCCCCCTCTCTTCCGCAGTCTCCTCCGCTCCACCACGTCTGGCAGCGGAGGTGAAGGAGCCAGTAACCAAGCTGGAGATAAAAGGTAAGGATAAGCAATTGCGCACACAATGAACGGCTAGCACCCGCTCGGGCTGCCGAGAAGCTAATACATTCACAGCCTGACCTCACATTTCGTCCCGCGTTATACCAGGCCTCGAAGAGGCCATATCGCCCATATCGGTTTTCATCGCCGTTCTTGGACAATTCGTTGGACTCCTGTTACAGCCTGTTTCGAGTGGTACTACTTTCTAGATTTGATCTTCGTATGAGGACTTTCATATTGGCCCGAGAATGCGTCCCGATCATCTCCTAAGTGCAGGATGTGATGTCTCTCCTGTACATATGCTTTGAGGCTGCAGATCTGCTCATCCTTCCTCCCCCGTCTTCTTACCCCTCCTGCTGCTGGTGCTCCACTTCTTCACCCTTCTGAGAGAGTCGACCGATTAACACAGGGTTACCAACGGTACAGGGATATTCCCAGGGGTGGGCATGTCTTATCTTTGCCGGCTTCTTCCGCACTTTCCGACGGCTTCCGCCCGCAGAGCCGCCCTGAGGCCCCTCGTCTCACTTCCGCCGGCTTCTGTGGCCCCCGCCGAGGGCGAGTGATCAAGCTCTCCTGGAGCGTCCTGCCCTCGTCTCAGCCTCCAGTGCAGTCACGCGGGGGGGGGGGGGGGGAGCGGGGGGGGGCAACTGGAGATCGGTGCTGTTGCTCCCTCTCAATGCTTTGGGAGCGCCAGGAGTCCCTTGAGAGCCGCCCCCCTGGAGCCTCCAGGGGCCAGGAGTCAAAACCCAGGAAACTCCCAGACCTGTGCCTCCTCCTCTTCCTCCTCCTCCTCCTCCTCCTCCTCCTCCTCCTCGTAGCTGTTCTTGTCTCCCTTTGCTGAGCGCAGCCGTCCAGCTGTGCCGCAGAAGGCCGCCGGGGACCAGAGAGGGCCAACGAGGAGCGCCGAAGGCCGCCGAAGACGCCGACGACAGCCAGGCGGTAGTCATGGTCGAACACGGGAGTTGTCTCTGCTGCTGTCTCTGAGTGAGGGGGGGAGCTGCACACACCGCGCGCGCTGGGGGAGAGGGAGGAAGGGTGGAAGAGGCCGGCGAGGGAACGGAGATGGAGGTGGATGCTGGAGGAGGGGGAGGAGGAGGAATAGGACGGAGGAGAAGGAGGAGGGGGAAGAGGAGAGGGAGCGAGCGAGCGATTCATAGAGCAGGGAGCCGCCCGAAAACAGAATTCGCATTATCATGCAGCAGTCGATAGGAGGACTGTGTAACGCAAGACCGAGGGTCACGTTTTATTCAATAATGCCGAACGAGCTAAGCCTCAAAGCCTGACTCCTGTGGCTGGATGCCTGCCGTCCGCCAGCCAATCGCGGGCACGGCGACTGGCAGGGTTCGGAGACTTTGTGGGGCCAGGGTTTGGGGTCAAGTGTCCCCGAGGGCACCGATCTTGGGATATCCTTGGGCCACTCGGGCCCGTCAAAGCCCAAAAACAGAAATGTTCCAGCACGGTGGAGGCGATGGCCTCCACATTCTAAGATGCACCCGCCGGCCTCCGCCACCATACTTGGCCGCAGCGGCAGCAGCAAGGGCAGCCTCTCCCTCCCCGTCGACGTCTTGGCGCCAGCCCAGCATCTCGGTGACTGTGGCTATCTGGCGCAACATGGCCCCGGGCTCCCACCGCGACCCAGGCTTCGGCAGCGACTTGCAATTGGCTGGTGCCCGCGCGGTAGCCAAACAGCGCCTTTCCTGGATCGCGTCGGATCAAAAAACCAGGGGCACGGCATCGTGAGCCACAATCACGAGTGGAGGCGGACCGTTGGGACGTGCAACCCGAGGGGCTTCATGGGCCTCCGCATGCCGCATGGACCACGGCCCCAAGCTTGGCACAAACAATGTGTCTGCCGCACGCGAAGGAAACTGACAGGACAACTTACAGTCTCCTACGGCAGTCTGGAGAGCCGCAACTGCCACGTCCGCAAAGGCAATGTCATGGGCTCCGAGCTTTGCAAGGAACACTTCCAACGCATTGTCCATCAACCTCCAGATATCGCCATCATGGGTCCCACGTTCTATCAACCCCTCAAGCGACTCGTGCGCGGGAGTCCAGTGGAACGTGGGTTGCATGTCGTGGTTCTGGCGCACTCGAAACACAGTACGCCAAATGGGTGCATACGAAGCCAGGCAAGACGCCAGATCGGGGTCTCAGCTCTGCCCTTCTTGCGCGAAGGAGAGGTGGTCGCTGATGATGGCGGGCGGCAGGTCTCCCGCGGGCCCAGGCGAGGCGGTGGCACACCCCGCCCATCTTTCGCTCCGCGGGACTGGGACCGCCTTGAAGCTTGGCATCGCTCGGACGTGTGCATTTTTTCTCGACGAGGGCTTTCAAGGTGCATCCTGGATCATTTCGCAACAAAAAAAACACACGCACGAAATCGACCAATGCACGGGAAATGGACGTTCGAGCGATGGCAAGGGAAGCGCCCTGGGAGCGCAGCAAACTTGGCCTTCAAGGTCCATCCGTCCAAGGAAAGTTCAGCCACACTCCAGCGTCATCGAGTGGTTTCTGGCACCGCACTGTGCAGTCCCGACCCACCCGTGAGTCGGAACAGGCCCCAGGGGCCCTCAGCAAGCCCCCGGGTGGCGGCCGAGGCAGGGGGGCCAACGGAATGGGGAGGGAGGGGAGCCCGTACAGCAGAGGAACACCATCCCCATTCGAAGCGAGGATGGCCACCCCATTCTCCCGCGAGGCCTGCCCGCCAGCCCAGACATCGGCAGGAAAACCCAGGCTGCCGCTGTCGTCCTCGCCCACAGCCACTGAGCGCACTGCGGCAGTCGGCACGCTGGTGGCCCAACGTCGGCGGCGAGCGAGGGAGGGAGATGGGAAGGAGAAGGCCTTCTCAGAAGGCGGCAGAACTTCTCAGAAGCCCTCGCTCCTTCTGAGAAGCTTCGGGGAAGGCTTCGAAAGCTTCTTAGCAGGCCAGGGGACTTCCGAACCTTCGGGGGAGGCCTTCTCCTTCTCATTGTCCTCCTTCGCTCGCCGCCGACAGCGTGCCCTGAGGGCCCGGACAGAGAACGCAGAAGCAGCCTGCGAGCAAAGGCTCGCAGCGAATTTCCGCGCGACGGCGGCCAGAGCCCGCTGGACCACAGCGCTGTGAGGGCACCCTGACAGCCTGACGCGCACCATCTGGGACGGCCAGGGCAGCCAGGCGCATCACGTTTCGTTCGACGCGGGCCTGGGCCACATGGGGCGGGCGAGAGGCCGCACGGGGCAAACAGATCTGCATCTCTTGCTGTCCGTCTCGCCACCGTGGCCGAAACACGTGCTATATATCCAAGCGGTGCTCTTCCCCGCCTTCCCAAGATCCCTACGGGTATGCCTGCCATGAAACGGTGGTGTGATGCCATGCGGCCTTCGGAGGTCGTTTCGATGCTCAAGCCCATGGCTAGCGGACGTGGCAACTGTGGCGCAATAGTGTAAACCGTTCGTGTGTCCTGATTTCCAAGTGGGGATCTGCCTTTAGTCACGCCTCTCCAGGTACCACCGCGCGAGGTGAATGGGGTCTGCCATCGACGTTGATTGATCGCGCAAGGAAGTTGTACTTTGTCATTGTATACGCTATGGGGAATATCCTGGAGGCCTCGCGCGGCGCGTGATGGTTGTGTTATCTAGTCCGCACGCCCGCCCGGTAAGATATGGGACGACGTTCAAGCGGCGACGTTCTGACGTAAGCCTCACGTAGATCCGACGTGGGTCACAGTGGGAATGGGCGGTCAGGTGGCCCCTGGCCTGCTCCTGGCTGGTGTCGGCCTCCACTGGTGACCGAAAGGGTTCAGTGGGGTTTCGCACGCTGCCGACCTCCACGGTGCTTGGACTTCGGAATGTGTGGCTCGGTGCGCCCGTCGGCTGCTGTCTCCTGCAAGGACTTCGTTTTCGACATGTGACACCGCTGTACAAACAAGAGGCACTGCCGTGTGCAGTCCTATCTGTGACGAGGTTGCCCTTCTTCACTCTTGCGCTGACACGATGCAGTTATGTCGCCTACGGCACGGACGTCGTCCGGGTGTGCCTATCGGTCCTGCTCGTCTCTGACGGTGCCTTGTGCCGACTCACACCGAGTGATCGGCCTCTGCGTGTTTATGGTCGCGCCGCCGCGCCATTTTGGCTGCGCTTACTTGCTTGTCGCCACCGGGATCTCCACGCCACCGGGTTGGGAGTTCCGTTTTTGGTTATTCTTCTGAGTGGCTGCCCGCGCGCTCGTTTCGCTTGCCTCTTTTTTCTTGCTCCCTAGTCGCGGCCCGACTACTGTTCGGACGGCTTCCGGCCTGCTTCGCGAGCCCGCAGACCAAAACAATATCCCCACCAGCAGGGAGAACCTTGCTGACCGTCCAACACAACCCACTGGCAACACGACCCCTGGGAACACCCAGCCGCTTCGGATTCCAAGGGATTCTACGATGGTAGTCACTTACACTTGGAAGAGTGCGAAATGGGTCGCGAGCCGCAGGAGAAGGGGCAGGGAGAAGACAGAGAGGACCTTGCCGACCGTCCAACACAACCCACTGGCGACACGACCCCTGGGAACACCCAGCCGCCTCGGATTCCAACAGACTCTGCGACGGTCAGTCGCCTCCACCGGGGGGAGTGTGAAGATAGTCGCGAGTCGCAGGAGGAAGGGGAGCCCACCGCTGGAAAGGAGACCATCGAGGAGACCACCGAGCAGCCTTCCCCTGACGAGCGGGACAACGAAGCCATCCTACAGCTGGCTTTGAGGAGCCCTTTCGCCCCTATTCGTCCTCCCTCCCCTGCCAGCGATTCGATCCGGGCGGGCGCCTCTACAAGTAGCCACGGGGCAACCCCTGCATCCCTGCAAAGCGCGCCAGACACCCCCCGCTCGGGTGGGGACGTGAGCTCGACTGCCGAGACGGGCTGGCGACCCAAACGGGGGGCATCTTTGACGCGTCGGACGGGAAGTGGGTGGACGCCCAGGCTGTTCGCGGACCACGGGACTCCCACAGTGGAATGCCGTTCTATAGAGCCCGGGTCCACGACTCCCAGTGAGAACCCCACGGAGTGTCACCAAACGAGACGATCAGGTACCTTCAAGTCACCTCGGGTGCGTCGTTCACAGCCGTCTGGCACGCCTTTGCCGTGCAACACGCTGCCCCTGGCACACCGCGCGCTTTCGACCCGCGTCGGCACGACCAGCGAACCTGCGTCGCCTTCCTGGCTTCACTTCACAGCCACAGCTGCGATGTTCGGGCCATACGCGGCCCGTTGGGCCTGGGTATCGGCTGTGCGCAGGTGCGTGGACAACACCTGGGACATCACGTCGGCGCGAACAGGGGGCGCCAGGCCCCCCCGCGAGATGATCGGGATCTCGTGGGCGCCGACATTGGCCGCGCGCAGTAGGGTGGGAGTGCTCTGGGCACGGCTGAGAGGAGGAGCCGAGCAACCGAGAGCCCATGGACCGAGAAACGGCTCGACAGAAATACCGAGTGTGGGGCACCACTCAGCCTCGCTGATATGCGGTTTTGACAACGCACCAGGTGTGTGGACTGGCAGCCCACCGTGACTGTCCCTGTCAGCATCAACTGCTCGAGTATAATTTTCTTCTCCCCTCCTCTCACACCGCGCGCCTGGCGTGCACTTCCTCCCCCCCCCTCCTGCATCCTAATGCTGCAGCGGCTAGCTGCCACACCGGGGTGCTTTCCGTACCTGGCGTGCATTTCCCCTCCTCTCCTCCTGCTTCCTTGTGCCTGTGTTCCTTCCGCGTGTCCCTTCCTCCCCTCCTGCATCCTAATGCTGCCGCGGTTGGCTGCCACGCCGGGGTGCTTACCGTGCCTGGCGTGCACTTCCCCTCCTCTCCTTTGTTTCAGCGGGTTTATCCCGCGCGGCTGGGGTTGCCGCCGATGCTGCTGTCTGGTGGTTCTCGGACAGCCTGAATTCCATGCGTGGAGCACACTGGGGACGGGCGGTCAGGTGGCCCCTGGCCTACTTCTGGCTGGTGTCGGCCTCCACTGGTGATCGATGGGTTCAGTGGGGTCTCGCTACGAATTCCACGCGTGGATCACACTGGGAATGGGCGGTCATGTGGCCCCTGGCCTGCTCCTGGCTGGTGTCGGCCTCCACTGGTGACCGAAAGGGTCCAGTGGGGTCTCGCACGCTGCCGACCTCCACGGTGCTTGGACTTCGGCACGTGTGGCTCGGTGCGCCCGTCGGCTGCTTTCTCCTGCAAGGAATTCGCTTTCGACATGTGCCAGTGCTGCACAAACAAGACGTACTGCCGTGTGCAGTCCTATCTGTGACGGGGTTGCCCCTCTTCACGCTTGCGTTGACACGATGCAGTTGTGTCGCCTACGGCACGGACGTCGTCCGGGTGTGCCTGTCGGTCTTGCTCGTCTCTGACGGTGCCTTGTGCCGACTCACACCGAGTGATTGACCTCTGCGCGTTTATGGTCGCGCCGCCGCGCGTTTTTGGGTGCGCTCACTTGTTGGTCGCCGCCGGGATCTGCACGCCACCGGGTTGGGAGTTTCGTTTTTGGTTCCTCTTCTGAGTGGTTTCCCGCGCGCTCGCTTCGCTTGCCTCTTTTTTCTTGCGGCCCATTCGCGGCCCGACGAGTGTTCGGACGGGTTTGGACCTGCTTCGCGGGCCCGCAAACCAAAAAGTATCTCCACCTGCCTCACGCTTGCGACAACAGGGTTGCGCTACTCTTTCGATTTTACCGGACGGCGCGCGGGTGACCGCGTAGCTCGCGAGCGACGCCCAGCAGCCCATCCAGAGACGATCAGCAGAGGAGTTGGTGAATCAGGGGCGGCAGGACGCATGCAGTCGCGCAGCCGTTTTCGGGAAAACATGGATCACACATAGCTTCCCGCATTGAAGTTTAATATGGAAACCGGTGCATGCGACGATGGTGCTTCGATGAGGTGTGGAGGGTGTTCGTAATGGCTGTTGCACCGATTTGTATATTAAGTTCGCGTGCGTTTCGAAACTTGGAGCCTTATTTGGGCTCTCTTGGGGTCTTCTTGGGGCCCTGTTGGGGCCCTCCTGGTGCTCGTTTTTGGGGCTCTATTGAGGTCCTCTTGGTTGGTCCTTCGAGCCCTCTTGGGGCTTGATTTGGGCGTCTTGGGGCCTTTTGGGGGCTCTTCTGGGATGCCTGAAGGGCCTCTTAGGGCCGTCTTGGACCCTTTCGCTCAAAAGAGGGGGGTCCTTAATTCGGACCCCCCTCGGAGGCTCAAAAATGCTGCCCTGGGGTCCTCTTGGCCCGCTCTTGGAGCGCTCTTGGGCGCTATTGGGGCCGTCGTTGGGCCCTTTCCCCCCCCCTCTTTGAGGCTATCTTGGTCCGTCGTGGGGCCATTTTGAGGCTTCAAGAGCCCCATCGGAAGCCAAAAGGCGCCAAAGTTTGGGACCCATTTTGGCCTCTTGGGGGAGTCCTTGGAGGCGTCGGAGGCACTTGAAACCGTCTTGGAGCCGCCTTGGAACCTTTTGGATGCGTGTCGGAGGCTATATTGAGCCAACTTGAGGTATTTTGGGCCATCTTGGAGGCCTTCTTGGGCTTTCTGAGGCGTTCTTGGAGCCATCTTGGGCCATTTTGGACGCTGCTATGGGTCGGGCCCCCCCCGTCCAAACGCATGGAGAGGGGGGAGGTAATCCTCCCGAGCAGGGAAAGGAAGGAGCTTGGAAAAGGAAACGCCTTAGACCACGTGCGCCCAGAGGGCTAGTGGGATTGGTTCGCAGGGTGCCACGCGAGGCCTCCTGAATTCTGCTTATAACATACGTCTGCGCTAGCCTTCGGCCCATCCCGTCACCGGCCATGGGCTGGGGGTCAGAGGCCACCTTGGTGCCCGCGTGGCTTTCGCGGGGGGTCTCTTGGAAGCGTCGTGGAAGCGGTGTCGGGGCGTCTCGGGGCATCTCGTGGGGCCTCCTCGTGGGCCTCTTGGGGCCTATTTCGGGCCTCTTCGGGGCCTGCTGAGGTTTCCTGAAGGCCCCGTGGGGGCCTGCTGACGGTCTCGGGGGCCATCTCGGGGTGAAGCGTTCGAAATGTCAGTGCGAGTTCCCTTTCCTGGGGCCCTCTGGGGGCCCTCTTGCGACCGTCTTGAGCCGTCTGCAGGCCCTCTTGGGCGTCTTGGAGCGATCGTTCTCGCTGGGGGCCCTCTTGGCCCGTTTTTGGGGGCCCGCCTGCCTCCAGAAAAGGCACGCGCCAGACGCGCGCGAAGTCCTGGAGACGCCCCAAAGCGCCCGGAATTCCTGGTTGTGGGCCCCCTGAAAGAAGTCATTACGCCAGGGAAAAAATCCCAATCACAGTATAGGGTTTTCGCTGAGGAGATCGACCGAAAACCCGGGAGCCCGGGAACCCAGAACCCACCGAAATCGGCCCGGAACCAATAACCGGGAACCCGGGAACCCGAAACCGGGATCGCGGGATCCTAGCTTGCTGCCGAAATCGGCGGGAAACTTTCGCCAACTCTTTCAACTTTCGCTAGGACCCCTTCAGTGCAAGCACTGTTGGGGAACCACTCCTATACAAGGGGACTCCAGAGGGGCCTGAAGGCACTCCGTGCCTCGCGGCACGGTGGCAGATATGCAGGAATTTAGACGGGTGTTTCTTGGCACGCATTACCAAGGTCTAAGCATGATGACGTATGCTGCAAGTCGGCTTGTTACGTTTCCCCCTTCGCAGAGTTATGTGTAGTTCGGCTGTGCAGGTCCTCCTTGCTGTATTTGCCCGCCTTTTCAAGATGTGCGTCTGCGTGTGGCGGTGTGAGCTCGGCACGCGGAGACAACTCGGTCGCATGGTGGCGTTTCAAGGGGAATTGGAAGAGCCACTCATGTTGGGAATTGCCAGAGTCCTGCCTTAATCGGGTTACCGTGTGTCGGCACCAGACTCGTGTCTCCGCTTCTGCCCCGTGCAAGCTCCAAACTTCCTCTCAGCCCCCTTCTTTTTGCTAGCCCGTGGCGCTCTTAGCTCCGTGCATTAGCGCGGGGCGTCTTGCCAGCTTCTCCGGGCGTGGCTCCAACACAGTGGCGCAAATCCTGCCTTGTCCAACACCAGGACGTCCCGCAGAGGTTCGCAGAGGCCTCCAGAGGCCCACATAGGGGAACGGACATCCCAATTCCGAGATCGTTGATCCTCGATCGTCGTAGACAAGCATTGAGCAAGGCCCCGCCACCCATGCGTTCGAGATCGCCCCCCCCTCTGGGGGTCCACTCCGGCCAGTGATCCCGGCCCTTGAGCCGATGACTCAGGCCACTTGCAGGGGGCGCCAAGGCAGTCGCACCTGGCGCGTTGCGGTCTGGGCCAAATCAGCGGCCTTTCCCAAGGAGGAGCGGCGCGAGGGCGAAGATCATCCCCGCATCTCGGGGCGTAGTGCGCGAAACGAATCAGGCGGCCCAGGAGAAGCTTCGGAAGCGTACAGAGGCCTCCAAAACGGTGGCGACGACGACTACTTCGTTGCCGACTGCCCGAACGTCTTCTCACAGGCGGCTGTGCGCCCCCGATTCCCGAGTTCCCTCCGAGAAATCAGGTCGCTCAGGAAAGATGGGCAACTCAGGGATGCACGTTCAGGGAGCCATTGGGACGACCTTCAGGGGGCTATTGGGACGCACCCCGATCGAGGATGCGCGCCCCCCCACCGCATATGTGATCCCGGGTCGAGGGCCCACGGGCCCCCCCCGCCCCCCCAGATGGGATGGGTCCCAGGACTTCACGGGCCCCCCCCAGCCCCCCCCCCTCCCCCAGATGGGATGGGGGGGGGGACGACGACGGCGACGACGACGACGACAACAACGACGACGACGACGACGGCGACGACGACGGCGACGGCGACGGCAACGACGACGACAACGACGACGGCGGCAACGATGGCCACGACCACGACGACGACGACGACGACGACGACGGCGGCGGCGGCGGCGGCGGCGACGACGACCTCTGGAGCTCTCCTGGAGCACCACAGTACCACGCCACACACGCCACACCCACAACACCACACCACACTCCCAGGTGGGTGGGGGGCACCCATCGTGGGGTGGTGGGGGGGTGTCCCGATGCCATCAGCATAGTGGGGGGTGGGGGCAGGACCTGGATCATATATCCCCGAGCTGGGACCCAAAATTGCTGGTCCAGTCGACAACACCCCCCAAGTCGGGGAGGGGGTCGCCATGCCCCTAGTTATCTTCTGGCGACTTGCCCACGCCTCAGTTCCCCCCTCGGCTCTGACCAGGACTCCGAGGAGCCCATCCCCGGCATCGAGCCGGCCGCGGGGGCGGAGACAGGGGAGCCGGAGAGGTCCGCGGCCCAGAGGCGAACGTGGAGGTGGAGGGGGCAGGGATGGGCGGCGGTAGCAAGGAGAGGGAGGGAGGAGGGAGGATGGGGAGGGGGAGGAAGGAGGATGAGGGGGAGGGGGGAGCAGAGTTGGGGAGGGGGAGGGGGAGGCTTCCCCAATCCCCCCCCCGTCCTCTTACCTCCTCCCAGCGAGTTGCGTGCCGTTGTGATCTGGCAGTTGTGTGTACAGCCAAGCGGGTCTGCAACCCAACAAAACAGCATTCTCCTTCCCTCCCCCCCCCCATTACTCCTTGCTCATTCCACGCTCGGGAGGATCCTTCTCCCCCCCGGAGCGTAGCGACGAACCCCTTCGAGCATTCCCGTCTGGATTGAGAAAGGGGGGAGAAGGAGGTTGGAAGACGCTATTCCACATTCTTTTTACGGAGTAAATTCCATAAACATAGACCGTCGGAACTCCGCCCAGATTTTTGGAGCTGCGCCGGAAGCGCAATGGGTTGCGCCACCAGCGCGCGCTCCGCGCGCCAGGGTGGAGGGTTTCAGCGCAGGTTCAAGAAGTCCGCGCAGCCCGCCGACAGTTTATGGTCATGCCTTGTTTGGGCCCCTCCAAGTTTCAGCTTCTGGTGGCCCAGCTCGGCCCTTGGACCGTCCAAAAGCCGGTCCGGGGACCAGTTTTGCACGGCCATTTGTCGGGAGGAGGAGGAAGAGAAGGAGGAGGAGGAGGAGGAGGAACGATCATCCAGGATCGAAGATCGAGGATCGAGTTTGTGTAGTGTTTCTCTTTTGTTCCTTGAACCTCCGCGCGATTCCCGAGGACCTCTGGACAGAAACACCCAGGGGAAATGGAAGGCCGATGGGGAGGAGGATGGGAGGAGTGAGGGAGATCCTCCTTCTCCATCATCCTTTCAAGAGGCGCAAACATGGAGAAGGGCGCGTCGATTAGCGACGGGCCCCGCTTCTATCTAACATCGGCACGCTGCGTCGCCCAATCAGGCGGCACTGGAGCCATGTTCCAGGGGCTACTTTCTCTATCCGTGGGTTCCTCTCGATTCGCGGCATGCACGTCCAGAATGTGTAGAGCATGTGCGTCTGGGAAGAGGAAGTGAGTGGGGGAGAAACAAGGAGCAGCAGCTCCGGGCTGAGCTGCTGCTCCTTGTTTCTCCCGCCCTCCCTTCCCCTTCCTTCCCCCCCCTCCTCCTCTGTGCCTCAGGGCTTCCTTCGCGCTTGTTAAAAAAGTGTAGAGCATGTGCGTTTGGGCTCTTCTTGAGGCCCACAGGGGGCTCTTGGGGACATCTTGGGCCTGAATTGCGGCTTGTTGGGGGACTGATGGGGCGTCTTGGGTGGTGTCTGCGGCCGACCTCGGGCGCTCTTGAGCCGTCTGCCGTCTTCAGGAGCCGACTTTGGGGTGGCTCTTGGCCGTCCAGGGGCCTCCAGGGAGCGTGTTGGGTAGTCTCGTGGGCCGTCTCGGGGCCCACTTCGGTCGTCAGGGGGCTGTCTTGGGTGCCTCGTGGGCCACCTTGGGTCCGTGTGGGGGGAGGGCCCTCTTGGGGGCGTCTTGGGCTGTCTTGGGGCCTTCCTTGAGGCCTCTCGGCCTGTCTTGGGATGTCTGGCGCCCACAAAGTTGAGAAAGCTAAAGTCTGTCCATCGCCTGGGGGACACCACTGCTTTATGCCAGTGGCGGCCCTCTTGGGGGTGGCCTTGCAGCCCTCCTCGGTCGTCTTGCGGGTCTGTTGGGCCGTCGTGGGGGATCTTAGACAGTGCTGCGGCCGTCTCGGGCCGTCTTGGCGACATCTTGGGCCATCTCGAGACCCTCCAGGGCCGTCTCGAGTTCTTCTATTGATTTTCAAGGAACCCAAGAAGCCTCAAGTACTGACCTTCCTCCAGTTTTTGAACGATTTACCGCCTTGTGTCCGTGGATGGGGCGCGGTTCGTGCGGGGGGGGGAAGAGTCGGTCATTTAATAATATGTCAGTGCAAAGCTAGGTGATCTACAGTTACATGCAATGATTGGCCACGCGGGATATGTTACATTACAGCCTGCGCAGGCTTGCCTCTGGCAACACGTTCTGTCCGGACGTGGATATGGCAGCCACGCGCCAGCCCCACGGATTCCTAATCCATGCTAGTGTGCGCCATCTCTTCCTTCTTCCTCCTCCTGCTTTCATTGCCTGTTGTTGTATTGCTCGTACGTGTCAAGACTTCCTCCTGCCCGACGCGCTATCACACCTGACCGTCGGGCAGGCCAGGCGTTCCACTTACGCTTTGTGATTATTGTGCTGGACTTTCGCATTGCATGCATGGATGGAGGGAGAGTCCCGCGAGTCATGCTCAATTGGTGGTGCTAGAATTCACGCCGCGCACACCCATTTTCGCAGGCTTCCAGAAAATATAAAGTGGAGGGGTGGGCCGCTGGCATGTTCCAGTCCTTGCCTTAGCAACGCGCATGCTCGTCCAAATCATCCACAACTGCTTGGCTTCGCAGTTTACAGCCCTTGCACGGATTGAGCGCGAATTCTTTTCAACATCGGGCTCCCTCTTGCCATTTTATAACGGGCTTCTCGCTTGCACGGTATCGATGACGGGCTTTGGGACGGGAGCGTGCGTTGCAGCATCGTTGACGCGCCCTGGGTTTACTCTCGTCATCCTGCTCCCATTATGTCCTTCATCCCCGTCCTCCAGCCATCTCCACAATTACTCAATATGAAAATACTCTCCCTCTTCCCCTGATGGCGTCCGGGTGATGGCCACGCACCCTCCGCGTACTGTTTTTTACACACAGGATCCCCGGGAAATCCCAGGAAACGACTCTCGCTGAGGCGCCGGCGTCATTTTTTCCCAAAATGCTGCTCTCGTTGAGGCGCCGGCCTCATTTCTGCTCCCGACTCGTTCCAAATCGTGCTCCTGCTGCAGCGTGGGCCTCATTTTCGGATCGGTGTTTGGCCTCCGTCGTTCAGGATGGCGTTCTCGCCCCAGCGCGGGCCTTTTTCTCGCGCGCCCATCCGCCCGCCACCACCGCGCCGCACCGCCACCACCACCACCACCACCACCACCACCACCACCACCACCACCAGCACCAGCACCAGTACCAACACCACCACCACCAGCACCACCACCACCACCACCAGCACCACCACCACCACCATCACCACCACCACCACCACCACCACCACCACCACCACCACGACAACCACGCACACACGCACGCACGCACGCACGTGCACCACCACCCACTACGCACGCGCGCGCGGAGCCACAGGTCCGCTACGACACGCGTCCGCGGATAGAGAAAATCAGCGCCATGGTAAGGGATGGGAGGGAGGGGTAGGACGTCAGATATGACGCGAGCGCACCTAGCTTGCCTACCCCCCCTCCTCCGCCTCCTCTCCCCGTCCTCATGCATCTCTTCCCCTCCCGAAGAGGTGCGATTATTTTGTGACGGCTTCGGTTTATATTAGGACGACAGGGAGAGGATGGTTAGGAAGAGGTCTGCGGGGGGAGAGAAAGAAGAAGGGGAGATTAGAAGAGGAGAGGATAATGGTTTAATGCGTATTCTGATGTTTTCGGGCGAGGGGGTGGGGCAGCGGGAGAGGGAGGAGGAGGAGGAGGAGGAGGAGGAGGAGGAAGAGGGGTTGCGCACGGATGGATTCCCCCCAGGAACTCCCGGCTGGCTTCAGCAGGCCCCCCGAGTAGACCCAGCTAGCCTCAACAGGCCCCCCGAGTAGCCCGGTGGCGGTGTCAAATCTGGGGCGCAGGCGGCGCCAGGCTGTTGAGAGAGCCCCGGACTTGTCGGGGGGGGCCTGTTGAGGCCGAAGCCGAAGCCTTGCCACGTCAGCCTCTCAAGGGGCTCCCTGTGGGCGGAGACGGCTCAGGGCTAAGCGGCTCGCGCGGAGCTACGGAGCCATGGCCTGGTCCCACGTCTCGCAGAACTGAAACCGGCGTAAGTAAAATTTCTCGGAGGTCCGCGCGGATTTTTTGAATCGGCGCTGGTCCCCCCTGGCGGCGCGTCTGGCGTCGCCCAAAGCGCGCTCCACGCAACCTTGCCTCTCGGGCCCTGAGAGACTTTGCGGAAAAGTTGCAGCGTCGCAGAGAATCGCAGCCCGAGCCCTGGACCCCACTATTCTGCCGTGTTTTCCGAGCCGGACCGAGCATTCCGGATCCAGGAGTCCGAAACGGAGCGAGCGCGCCCGGTGTGCAAAAGTGCAATGCCAGGATCTCAGGGTTGAACGCTTCACGGGGTGCCAGAGACCTGGCATCGCTCGGACGTGTGCATTTTTTTCTCGGCGAGGACCCTGGAGGAGCATCTTGGATCATCGAGCGAACAGGAACACGCACGAAAACGAAAAATGCAAAGGGAATGGACGTTCAAGCAATGGCAAGGAGAGTGCCAGGGCCAAATCCCGCGTCGTCACGGCGGCGGCCTGCGTGGCGCACTGCTGCGGGGGGGCCCGCGCCTGCCGAGGCCCGCGGCTGACAAGGTCGCGGAGGTCGGCGGAGACGTGCCCATGCCAGCGGTGCCGTCGGAGGTCGGTGCGGTCCAATCTAACGCTTGATCTTTCTCACTCTTCCTGCTCCCGCTGTCACGCTTGTCCTGTCTCTCTCTTCTTTTTTTGTTCCTCTCTCTATCTCTCTCTCTGTATGTCTATGCTGGGGGCGAGGGGGTGAGATCGTTGTGAACTGGATTGCCCCCCACTGGGAAATCAGTTCCAGTTTCGTGTTCGTGTCGTGTGTGCGGGCGAGGCGAATCTGCGCGGGCGGGCGAGAGGAATGACCCCTCCTCGGGCTAGGGCGCCGCCGGGCCAACAGACCGTCCCCCCCCCCGGTTTGGGCGGCGGTGGCCGGGGTTGTCCCGATGGTATCCCGCGGGTGTCCTGTCGGTGTCCCGGTTATGTCCCGTAGTGTGACTGATGGTGAGATCGATTGTGAGAAGATAGAGAGATTGTCGCAAGATCGAGGAATCGTGCCATCGGTAGTAGGATCGATAGTGAGATCGATCGTTCGATCGATAGTGAAAACGAGTGTACGATCGGTAGTGAGAGCAATAGTGAGGTCGATGATGGGATCGATAGTGACATCGATAGTTAGATCGATTGAATGGGACAACGGTTCCTGGCCCCAAACCTTCTCATCGCCCAAATGGTGGTTGTGTAGGTCAAACCTTCACACACACACCGATACACGCACACCCATACAGACAAACATGTATGACCGACCTGCATACCTGCATGCATGCAAACATACATGCGTAATTACGTGCGTACATACATGTATGCATATTCACTTACGTAAATGCATGCATGCATACATACATACATACATACACACACAGATATGTATACATACATACATACAAACAAACAAACAAACAACCAGAGAGACGGACATACCGACATACATACATCCATACATGTATCATTATATACATAGACGCATCCATGTATACACCCTGGTATGCACACAGCCAAACATGCGTAACCACACATTCATACGTGCATGCATACATGCATGCATGCATACCTACATACCTATATACCGATCTACCGACATGTCTACCGACCTACCCACAGACCTACACACATAAACATACATATGTACATATCGACCAACATACATACACACATACATACATACACACATACATACCTACATATATACACACAGGCATACATACATACATACATACATACATACATACATACATACATACATACATACATACATACACGACTGCACACATACATAAACGCATTCATGGAAGCGTCCATGCATGCATTCATTCATATTCACAGCCGTGCAGACATATACACATACATGCATACACACATACACACCGACAGACAGACCAACATACAGACAGGCAGACAGGCAGGCAGGCAGACAGACAGACAGACAGACAGAAAGACCGACGTACATACATGCATACATACATACATACACACATACATTCATACATGCATACATACATACAATCATTTGATTTGCATATGCGTCGGAATAGGCCAGGAGGGCGTGCCAGACCGCGGCCCCGCGATTGGCATGGGGGACCCAGGCGGCCTACGGGCGCCACGAGGGCTCCCGGGCGGCTCCAGAGGCTGCCACGATTGGCTCAAGTCTGCCAAAATTCTCCCGCGAGAGCTCTAAAACGCCCCAACGCGGCGTCAAAAAGGGCCAAGATACCTTCAAGACGCCGCAAGTGGGCTTCAAGATGCCTCCCTAGAGGACCCCAGGAAGCAAAAGTCATCAACTTCCTGTGGGAGAGCGTACTCCAGCAGCTTCGCTTCTCCAGTTATCGGTCCAAGAGGTGCCCCAGGAGGTTCAACTACCGCTTCCGAGGCCCGAACACGGTTCAAGAAAGCCTTCAAACGGTCCAAGGGAGGCCCACAGGGCTCCACCAGGGTGCCACGACGTGTCGTGGAGCATTCTCTTGGGGGTGGCGGCTCCCAGCATGCCCCCGTCACCTCCCAGAAGCCTCCAGGACGCTCCCAAGAGGCCCCAAGAGTCTTCCGAGAGACCTCGAAGACATCCCCTGGATCACCCAATAGACGCATAAGAGGCCCAAAGGGGCTCCCTCGATGCTTCCAAACCATCCCAGAAGGCTTCCCAACGGGCCCCCAGAAGCGCATAGGAGGTCTCGTGCCGATGTCTTGCACGGTGTGCTTCAAGAGGCTCCCAGTTCACTATCCATCTCAGGGCTTCACGAGGCCCATCAGAAACACATTTCGAGGCCCCGGCAGGCATCCCAGGCGCCCCACACTCACTATCCAGGTCATGGGTGTGCCGCCATGGGCAGGCCGTCTTCGACGACGCTTCTTGGCGAATGCGTGTAAAATCCGCTCCTGGGCCATCCACCCCTTCTGCCTCTGACAATGTTGACGAAGTACCATGGCCGCGAAGTGGCTAGCAGGGGCTGGAAATTGCCAGGGCCGTGGACATCATACGATGTTTTATTTGTTCAGCCCGCGGGGCCCAGAGATCTCGACCCTTCCCCCCAGGGGGCAGGGAGGGGGGAGATTCCCTGTCCCGAATCCACGTTTGAAAGCATCAGTTCTCCCGAACTGCCCTAGGATGCCGAAAACGAGGAAACAAATGCCATTGAATGTCAGTGGGAACTCGATCTGGGATGGTCCATTACGTCTTGCTGCATCGGCCCAATGCCTGGCGTGTGTTGCGGGGGCTTTATTGTTATTGTGCGTTTGTTTGCCCATATATATATATGTATTCATTCATACACGGTCACACATATACAATTATTGTAAAGGCGCATAGATTCATGTTTTCTAAATATCGCACCATACTAATGTAGATACATAAATAAAGCCTCCTGAAGAAAAGCACAGACCGATTCAGCAGCCCCACCCCGCCCCCATCCAAAGCAGGCCGTGTGCGGGGCCGCCGCTACCGCTCTGGGTGCTCCGACGCAAGATTGGACGGGGAAGGAGGGTCGCGTCGTTGCGAGAAGATGGCCCCATGACCACGCAACCCCATGAAGATTCCGAAGCGCTCCTGAAACCCATGGCAGCCTTGGTCAATTTTATCTTCAGGATTGTGGCACCCAGGAGTTGCCTGAGAGTCGGACAAAAAAGGTACCGATAGCCTATTCCTTGGCAGGTCTGAGGCCAGAGTCTTCAACGCGCGCATTGGATTATTCTCATCGCGAGGGCGAGACAGTCCTTCGTGATTAACTGGGGCCAGCGTGCAGGCAATTGGTGGACCAGCCGTGGAGACTGCCCGCTGCTAGGATACCTCGCAGCCAACATCGCGATGATTTCTTAGTTTGGGAAAAACCGACAGCGGCGCATGCTACATTAGGAAGTCTGGAACATTATGGCTCGTCCTGGCTGGCTGACGCAGGCGTTGAGAAGCCGAACGACCTGCGCCGCACGCTCCTTCTCGTCCTCCTCGTCCTCCTCGTTTATCCTGCTTCGCTTCGTGCCCGTTCCCCTCTTCTGCGAGGCAAGATGTGCTCGAGCACCGCACGATTGCTTTCGGCTCGTCTGTCTGCTCAGCCCTAGTCATGGTTGCGCGTGCTGTAGATGCCTTCCGAATGGGGCTTCAGATTCGAGAGGCTTGCGGGAAGCTGTGGGGAACCCGCCACCTCGCGCTGCTCACTGTGGCCGGGAGGCGCTGAGCAGATGCTTTCGTCCGCCTTGTCGAATGCAGGAAAAGGGGGTGAGCGATGACACGGAAACATCATCATGCCCTCTCCAAGCTATACCCCACCCCGTGCTCGCACTGAAGATAACATGATGCCCTGTCTAAGCACATTGTTGTTCGAGTTATTGCTGACGTCTGGCGTCTGTGTTCGAAACCATCCAGAGACAATCGCGTACACTTGGAGTACAAGCAAGAGTGGACATCGCCCCAAGATGGCGCAAGAGGCCTCCAAGTCGGCCCAAGAGAGGCCCCAAGACGGCCTGTGAGGCCCCAAAAGTGCTCCACGGGGCCGCGCGAGGGATTCAAGAGGGGGAAAACGAAGGAGCAGATGTTTCTTTCTCTTGAATATTACCCCCAATACCCCCAGCATGGCCCCGATAGACCTTCAAGAAGCCCTAGAGGCCCCCAACAACCGCCCGCAAGGCCCCAAGAAATATCTAAGAGGCTTCCGGTCCACAACCCCGTCACGGTGGCGGGATGGGCCCAATCCGGCTTCCCATCGCTTTTAGATCCAAGGACGCTAACCCGAGATGGCCCAAGAGGGCTCCACAATCGCCCCAGAGCCCCGAAGAGACAACGAATACTGCCAGGAGATCTTCCATGCGGGTCCGAAACGGTATCGCAAGACACCGTAGACGGACCTTCTGGCTTGCTTCCAATAGGTTCCCAGACGGCCCAGCGACTTTGGGAGGCGAAGGAGGAGGAGGAGGAGGAGGAGGAGGAGGAGGAGGAGGAGGAGGAGGACGAGGACGAGGCGGAGGAGGAGGAGGAGGAGGAGGAGGAGGAGGAGGAGTTGGAGTTGGAGTTGGAGGAGGAGGAGGAGGAGGGGGAGGAGGCGGATGATACACCCACCTCCAGGTGACCCCCCAATATGGTCCAGAAGTGGCCCGAGAAGGACTGTTGAGTCCCCAGCAAAGGTTTCCAGAGGGGTCCCAATGCCCAATGCTATTTATTCGCTTTCCTGCTCTTCCTTTAATGATCATCCACCTCCCCCTCCAACTTCCCCCTCATCCGCCCTTCACCCCCTCGGGCCACAACAGAGAGGGTCGAACAGAAGTGGAGTAGTGTGGCCTTCGAACGGGGATGTAAGAGTGAGCAGCGGTGGGTTAAGAGGCCAAACTAATGCCCCAATAGCGATCAACTGTTGTCCAGAGAGCAAGCCCACACGGCCCCCCAGATGGCCGCGCGAGAGTGTAACGACAAGCGTGGAGGAAGAGGCGATGGCTTCGAGGAAGACACAGAGAGAGAGAGAGACAGAGAGAGAGAGAAAGAGAGAGATAAGGAGAGAGAGAGAGAGGGAGAGAAACAACGAAACATACTCCGACGGCAGGACCCCGCATGCTAATCTGTTTAGCTTGCCCTGAGCCCTTTTCCTCCTCGCCCTGACAGGCACCCTCATCTCGCCCTCTGCTCTGCCCTCTCCTCCTCTTCCTTCTTTTATTAAGCCTTCTCCTCCTCCTTCTCCGTTTCCCCCTCCTCCTCGCCCACCTCCTCCTCTTCCTCCTCCTCCTCCTCCTCCATTTTCGGTTTTCTTCCTCTTCCTCCTCCTCCTCCTCCTCCCCCTCCTCCTCCACTTCCATCATCACCCCCCCTACCCGTTCGCCCCTCCTCATCCTCCTTCTGCCTTTTCTCCATGTGCACCTCCCCTTCTCCCTGGTCGGGGCAAGTAAGTCGATGTCCCTCGGCGCCGTCGCCGCCTCGGCCAATACGTGCGCGTTCACCGATGGCTAGATCGCGAAGCCTTTGGGGCAATCCCGCGGGCCATGCCGTTGAGACAGCCCCGCGGGCCGCTGGGGCGCGGGGGCGGGCCGCTGGGACAATCCCGCGGGCCAGGCCGTTGACAAAACCGCGGGCCTCGAGGTGGGCGCTGCCGCGCTTGGGCGGGGGGCAGCGCGAAGCCCAGCCGTGCTGCGAGTTGCTCCGCTTCGGTTTGGGAGTTCTCCGCTATCTCGTCGAGTTTCCGGAGCGTCTTCCGCCGGGACGCCAGCGGCCCGCGCTGCAGGAATTTTCGTGTGGGCGGCCGCAGGATCAGCATGTTCCGCATGCACTTGGCGCGGGAGACCATAACGTAGGGACAAACCCATGTTGCTCGCCCGACATTCCCGTGTGACCAGCGTCTTCATCACTGGCGCAGTCGATGGTGATTCCATCGTCACGTCGGGGGACTGGGCTCAGCCGAGCGAGTGGCTCCGACGAGCGCAAATCTGACCCCGTTCGGATTGGACCGCGAGGGCTCGTATCACCCATCTTTCTTGAGGAGCCCAACAGTGACGACGGCTACGAGATCCCGAGGACTCGTTCGGATTCTAACATGGAGCTGCGGGCCCCATCGCGAGGGGGCTTCCGCTCGAGGCTTCCCCGCGACTCAATCAGAGACGGGGCTCCCGCATGAGACTTCCTCAAAATGCAAGCCTGGCTAGGGATCCCAAAGTTGTCGACTGGTCCAAGTTTCGCATGGCCCGCTCGGATTATCAATGTGCAGCGCGGGCCCCATAGGGAAGGGGGCTCCCGCCTGATTATCCCTCGCAAGTCGCTCACACATGAGATGCCCGTATGAGGCTCCTTCAACGTTCAGGCGCGAGGGTGCCCAGACGCGACGAGAGTTACAGGATTTGGACGGCCCCTTCAAATTACCAACATGAGGCGCAGGCTCCATAGAGACGGGGTTCCCGCCTGAGACGTCTCCGCAAGTCAGTCACACACGAAGCTCCCGCCTGCGGTTTCTTCACAACTCAGGCGCGGGAGGGCCAAACGCGACGACAAATGCAGGATTTGGATGACCCGTTCGGATTACCAATCTGAGCTGCGGAGTCCAAAGAGACGGGGTTCCCGCTTAAGACTTACTCGCAAGTCACTCACAAGAAGGCTCCCGCTTGAGGCTTCTTGCGGCTTTTCAGCATTCATCGTGAGGGGCCCAAAAATCGACGAGTGTTACAGGATGCAGATGACCAGCTCCGCGTATCGACGTGATGTGCGGGCTCGAGGCTCCGCTTGAGGCTTCTCCAAATTCAGGCGCGGGAGGTCCAACAGCGACAACAGTTTCAGGATTTTGATGGCCCGCTCCGGTTTCCAACGCGACGCGCGGGCCCCATAAGCAGGGAGGCCTAGTTTGTTGTTGTCCTCGCAATTCACGCACAGACGGAACTCCCGCCTTGGAGTTGTTCAAGATGAACGTATGAATGTGTGATTGTGTGAATGACTGTGGGGGTGATGTCGATGATGGTGGTGATGGTGATGAGTGGGCGAGTGAGCGGCTGATGAGCTGAGCGGTGACGAAGTGTGAATGTGTGTGAACGTGTGAGTGTGAGCGTGTGAGGCGGATGCTGATGATGACGGGTGTGAATGTGTGAGTGCTTGAATGTGTGACTGACGAAAAAAAGGGGGGTTTATGATGCTTATGACGATGCGGCTGCAGATGACGATGACGATGATGACGATGATGCATGTGCTTTTTGGTTTACCATGTTGCACGGGAATATAACTGGAAAGGCTTTGACGGAACTCGACGGTTTCTTCCGTAGTTGTCTGGTCTCGAAAGCCCAAAACGGTTGTGGCGGCGCGACCCCCCCACCCTGAGATCGCGCGCGCGCCGCTGGCCATGCCGCCCAGTGGCGGGGGGCCTGCGGCGCGCGCAGGGGGCGCGCCGTTAGGCTGCGCACCGAATTCCAAGGATCCGCCCTGCGGGGCGCTGGTCGCCAACGGGCAAGAGGCGGTGGAGGTGCCCGCCCGCCCGCGGGGCGGCGCGTGGCCGCCCGCGGCGCGGGCATGTTCAAGAAGGGCCGTCCCGCGCCCGCGTCGCCGCCAGGGTCAGGTGGAACGCTCGCGCGGCCAGCGGCGGCCGGTGACGAGGGCGGCAAAGTGAAGCCCGACAGGAATCGACGCAGCAACGGGAAGAGCAGGCCCGAAGGAGGTGTTCCCGCGCTCGTCGATGACCAGGAGCCGCCGCCCCGCCCCAAGCCTCTGGGCATGGCTGCTGCTCAGACCAGGACGGACGCGGGCCCCAAGGTGAGGCTCCCCGATCCTTGGAAGACGAGTGACCAGAACTTCTGGTGCATTCCGCCCGCGGCCGTGCGGGGCAGCGCGGTGCTCGAGTCCAGGGGCGAGAACCGCGTGGCCGCCAAGCACTTCACCATATCCGCCAGGGGCGGGTCGTTCATCGTCAACGGCAGGAACGGCCGTTTCCTGGAGGGCGAGTTCATGGACGCGGTGAAGGAAGGGATCGGGCGCAGCAGCGCTGTCGTCGCTGCTTCGTGGCTCTGGCGGTGACGGACTCGTGCAGTTTTGCGAGGGCGCGGCGGGCGACTGCGTGGTCGCGTCTCCAGATGAGGGCAGAGGGCTGACCCACGTGGACTCGCACCGGCTGCGCCCCGATCTCGACGCTCCTCGCCCGTGATCTCAGCTTCCCACCGAGGGCCCCCCGAGCCAAGTTGCCTCAAGCATTCTGGCACGAGCGGGTGCAGGGGAGCTCCTGGTGGCATTTCCATCTCACTCTTCCCTAGCCACATTTTGTGCGCGCCTACTCGGCCAGGCCTCGCGCCGTCACGAGGTGCTTGAGGGACAACCCGTCTCCCGCGCCATTGTGCAGGCGATCGTGCTGACAAAAGCGAGGCAGGCTGCAGAAGCCATTCTGTATCATGTCACGGGCATGGTCGAAGTGCGGCAAGTGCCACACCGCGGAGTGGAACGACATTCTCAGCAGTCGGGACTGCCGCTGCATACCGTGCAACTCCAAGGTCAAGCTGTGCTCCAGCAAGAAGCAGAATGACGACAACGAGTGGTTGCTGAGTCTTCCACCTCCTGTTTCGTCCAAGGACAAGGGCAAAAACAAGGGCGGCAACGGCGGGGGCACTGCGGCAGTACCCCCTGAGCAAGCATGCAAGCGCATGCTCACGTCCATGTTAAGCTCGACGACCGACCTGACGGTCATGCAGGCCCTGCTGCAGCAGTTCCAGCTCCTCGAGCAGCAGGACGCGGCACTCAAGGGCGACACCCCATCACCTGCGGAAGCTGTCCGTCGGGCTGAAGGGGCGCGGCAAGATGCAAAGGCCAAGTACGAGCAGGCTTGTTAACGTTCGGCACGCATTCGTGAACAGTTAGATCGGGCAGTCGAGAAGGATAACGACACCATCAAGATCCTGGCGGAGGCCGAGGTCGCGCGCAAACTTGCTGCTCGCGCCCTGGCAGCGGCCGGCCTTCCTGATCAGGCTGCGCCGGTGTCGCAGACAGAGAAGTCATCAGAGAAGCAGTTCGCAGAGTTCCAATGGGACGAGAAGTTGTTTTTCTCAGCAGGTGGAAAGCGGAGAGTTCGAGTGCGATGGGGGCGGAGCGCGAGGAGCTCCTGAAGCTCAAAGCGGATTTCGAAGCCACCAGGAATCAGATCAACACCACCAGTGAGCAGGTCACATTGTGGAAGGCGCGGGTCACTGCCATGAAGAAGGAGGTGACCCAGCGCATGATGAAGAAGCGGAAGGGCAACGACAGCCAGGCGGCCCCCCCGCAGGAGGCGGCAGCCACCACAGGTGGCGAGGCCGCGGCTCCTGCCCAACGGCCGCCAGGCTCCAGTGGGGGCCCTGCGACGGCCGCAGGGCCGCAGTCGCAGGAGCAGCAGCGGATCGACCAGCAGAAGGCAGTCGAGGCGGAGATCGAACGCATCGGGAAGGCGAAGCAGGCGGGAGTGGACGCAGCCACCAAGGCGGCGACGCCCAAGACAGCGGGCGCGTGAGAGGAGGGCCCCCGTCGCGGGGGCAGGGTCTGACCATGCAGGTGCAGACCAGGAGGAGACGCCCGCGGTCTCTACGTCGCCAACGGCTTCGGGCGCCAGCTTATCAGATGGGGATAGCGCGGCCACCCAGCTGTTTTTCGCCAACATTACCATCTTCGGCAAGTAGTCTTGGAGCTATATCCAGGAGTTGCATCATCGCAAGGTGTTTCAATATTTTGGTCTGCGCGAGTCGCACGTGGGTGCGAGAGGAGAGGCCGAGGGCATCCAATTTTCGTTCTGCTAAATTCAGAACCCCGGCCAATCCAGCCAGACCGCCAGGCAGACCTTGTGCGACGGCCTCAGGGACATTGCGCGCCAATGAAGGAGGCGAACTTTTCCTCGCCCGAGGCCATCGCCAGGTCCATCATCCCATGCGCAATCTCGGGGGACTTGGAGGGCCCTGCAGAGACGGCGCTGACATGTTGGACGGGTTCCTTCCTGCCGTCGTTCGCCAGCAGGGCTATGGCTTAGCCATCGTGATTTGTTACGGCCGCAACTCCATGGCCTACCCAGGGGGCAACGTTCGTAGGTTTGCCAAGTTAGGTAATGTTCTTTCAGCGTTGCAACTTCCCTGGGTTGGGATCGGGGGCATTAACATCCCTGCCCCCGCTCTCGTCTCTGTGGGTTTTGTCGAGAAAGTGGGGGCCGCGATTTTGCAGGCCCCGATCGAGTCAACGTGTGCCAGTGCCCAGGGAGCGCCGCACATAGACTACGCTCTCGCTTCCCCTGCCGCCGCCCCCTACATTTTGGGGCTCCGCGCGGTCTTGGGTGCCCCCCTGGAGGCCTCGCATTGGCCTCGCTCTCCAGCTCCGTGGCTCGGGGGCGCAGCTCTTCGCTCGCTCGCGGCGCCTTGCTGAGGGGCCCCCGCGGGTGGATCGCCCCCGGGCGGCCCCTCTGGCGGGCAACAAGTCCCCCCGAGCCAAGCAAGAGCTTGCCACCAAGAGAGCCCTTTCGTTTCGAAAGCAAGTCGAACAATCTGCCTTTCTCTTTGGGGATCTCTGGGGCAGGGAGTCCGTTGGCAACGTAGGACCGCCTGCCACCCAAAGCGAGCAGGGGCCTTCGCACCCCCCCCCCCCAGGGCCCCACCCAGCTCCGCCAGAGGCCGTCGTAATTGGCGACCCGTGGGGCGAGGGTGACTTGGACCCGTGGGCTGACGAATCCAGTTTTCACTTGGCTGTGGACGCGTGCAGCGTCGAAGGGGAAAAAGGTCTGCCCGTCTTTCAAAAAAGTGCTCCCGCCGTGAATTCCACTGTTGCCGGCGGGCTTTCAGCGTCTAGTTCAGGGAACGATTCAAGGGCCTCCCCGAGCGAGACCCCGACCCCCGAGCAGGCAGACAACAGGGTTTCCACGGACCCTTCCGCTCCCATTGCTGATGCCCCTGCTGGGCGTCGCTTTCTCCTTTCCTGCTGATGGCTCTCGGCTCGAACCAGTTCTGGCTTTCGACCTCAGACCGAAGAGCAGGCATGGGCTCCAATTCGCGAGTCACTGGCTTATCAGGCAGTTGGGGAGTATATCTTTCCGATCAGTGGAGTATTTGCTGGTTGGATCGATGCTGTTAAGAAGTGCGTTATGTGGCATCATGGTGGGGCTCAAGACTGCAATGAGCCCACTCGTGCCACGGGCCCTCGACCCGAGGTGCATCGCGTACAGGATAGCTCTCATTATCGAGATCTGTTAGTTTTACGGCACGGCGGCCAACTGGTGGGCTCGGGCCCTTACGCTTACTCGGCAAGTCATGCATCCCTTGGCCAAGAGCATTGGTTGCAATCAGGTGCAGGCTCTGTCGGCGGCGGCGATCAAACTGGTTGGCCACTACCTTGATAGTACACGCAAATTGGCCGGCAAGGCTCCGACGGCGACAACGCGGCAGGACCGGCAACACTTTCTCGGGCAGCTGCGGGAACAGACGCTTGAGAGGTTGGAGGCGGCTTGCAGTGAGTTGGAGAACATCTGTAGACGGTCTCGCACGAAGGCCATCAACAGTTCCTTGCGCGAGTTCAAACAATGGATCATGGACAGTGAGAACACAGGCAACATTTTCAGGTCTACCAAACCTTCTCCTTTTTCCTAGTTGTGAGATCGACGACGGTAAAACAGGTGCGAACTTTCACCCCAAGGATGTGGTGGATAAGAAGACGGCTCACTGGCACGACCTGTGGAAGACGAAGCAAGACATCGATACCGTCCAGGTCCGCAATCGATTCGCCCGTGTCAGACAGCAGGCACGGGGCGAGGCCTTTTGACAGTTCACGGTCGATGAGTTTCGGCAGGCTATCCAAGGCATGAAAGGACAAGTTGGGCAGGGCCTCGACCGCCTCTGCCCTGCTGACCTGGATCGATTGTCGCACGGGGCCATCGTCGAACTAACATGAATCTTCAACGGGGTTGAGCATTGTGGCACCTGGCCATGGCACTTATTAGCAGTACTGGGGGGGGGGGCTCTTCCAAAAGAAATCATGAGGTGACCGCGTCATCGGCCTAGTATGTGCCCTTTGTCGAGCCTGGTCTTTGGCCAGAGAACCATATACCAAATAATGGGATGCGAATCGCCATGCGGATTGGGATGCTGCGCGCGCGGGCAACTCTGCCTTGAAAGGAGCATATCTGCGAGCCATGGATGAGGAACTCTTTGTTTCGGCTACGTTCCTCCCATGGCCATGCGCTGTTGGACGCCAAGTCATTTTACGATGATATTGAATGGTGTATTTTAGTGGATCGTGCATTGGAGCGCAGTTTCCCAGCCATCACTCTCGGACTGGAGTTGCAGATTTGCGCGGGCCCGCGCCACTTGGCGCAAGCCGACACAGTTTCACGACCTTTTCAAGCGACGCGATCCATCATTCAAGGGTTGCGCAGCGGAGCTCGTTTCGCCAAGTGTAGGACGAATGCAATACTGATTACAATAACAACATGCCACCCTCATCTCTCGGATCGTCTTCGGGTTGACGATTTGCCCCAGGTGGCAATAGGGTCAAGAAGACACGTGGCAGAGGTTAGAGGAGGGCGCTGCGGCAACTCAGGAGCAATTGAAACGGCGGTCTCTTCGGCTGGCTGCCAAGAGCGTCATCGCATGCACGAGTGTGGCCGACGCCAAGACGACTGCCCAGAAAAAAGCTCAGGTGGCGAGAAGTCGAGGTGCAATGGGGCAGGCAAACCTCCTACCGGGGCACCGGCTTGAGCAATGGCAAACGGATGGCACGCCAAACGCGCACTGCTCGGATAAAAAATCGAAGGCTCATCATTTGAATGTCAAAGCGCTACGCGATTGCATCCAGGAGATTCCGGACTCTGAAGAAAATTGAACAAGGGGGCCCTCAGATGGCCGCCACCTGCGGGCACCAGGTCCACGGGCTCCCCAAGTCCTCGATCTTGGAGCTTCGGCGTCGTCTTGTGGCTGTGGCTGGGGGGCGCAAGCATGGCAGGGGCCCCGCCGCCCTCCTCGATCTGCGTGCACCCCTGCGGGGCACAGAGTATTGACTTCCTCGGCAATTGCTGGAACAATGGATCAGACTCTGGATTGCGGAACCTCGCATTCATGCTCCTGTTGCACGTGTATGGCGAGGTATAGTAAATCAATTTCAAAATATCGAACCACGGCACCGTGCACGACATTTCGCGGCCCAGTGCAGGGTGGGGCCCACGCGGTCCTGCCGAATGGCATCTACATTCCGACCAGATCGATCAAGTCGGCGAAATCCCAGGATGGAAATTCGACGCCAGCCAACTCGAGTCGGTTTCGGAGGCATTTGGACTGATCCAAGATTTTTCTGATACGTTTCAGCGTCAGCTCTGGGTTGAGGCATCTCATACCTTTTGCGGCAGTGGCATTGAATGGGGGTCTCGACAACTACAGCCTTCGCAAACAGTTGGCCAAACACGAGGCCCTCCCTCAAGGACGACGGCTGGCAGACGTGATGCTGGCCATAGCGGCTGGGGGAGCTTGGACATATTCTAGACGCAAGGGTAGTGGATACAAGTGCACGGGCTTGTGTGGGCGCTGTTCAGATCAGGTCGCTGAAACCCCATTGCACCGATACTGGCAGTGCTCGTGCAACACAGGCTCGCCCATTTTTTACATGACCGAGCACCTGTGTCACCGCGCGGTGGCCCAGGCCAATTTAGCAGAGTGCTTTCGGTTCCGAGGGCTGATTCCAGCGGCTTGGACCAAGGTCAGCGATCCAACGCAAGTTGAAGAATGGAAAGGTATGTTACAAGAGCATGCTGGCACATTCTCCTTTGGCTCAGGATCGATGGGCAATCCATTGGTTTTGTATGGAGATGCATCGGGAGGCGCAGACACCCACGACCCACGACTTCGTCGAGTAGGGTTGGCAGCTGCAGCATTTCAAGTGGATGCCAATGAAGATTTACCGCATGTTTACGGCCCCCTTCCAGGTGACCGCCAGACGGTTGCAAGAGGGGAGCTGTGCATTCTCGGGGTTTCGAGCAGATGGTCTACGGGGCCAACGATTTACATCACGGATAATGAGGAGGTATGCAGAGGATGGTAGGCTCGGGCTTTCGATAGACCCACTTGAGCCATAGCTGACAGTTGGAGGACCATTCGGAAGCATCTGCAAAATCGACCCTGGGGTGAAATCGCTGTTTTGAAAATCCCGTCACACATCGACGGCCAGCGAGTTGTCGAGCTCGATTTTCCGTTATGGATGATCGCTGGCAATGTGTGCGTGGACACTCTTGCAGGGGCGGCAGCCAAGGAGGCCCGCTTACCAGAGAGCGAGAGGACCAGAGTGGTGCAGGTGGAAAACGAGGCACGCTTGGTTCGTATGCGACTTCTGCGCATTGCCCTTCAGACAGGTATCGGCGCCAACAAGAGAAGGCGCACTGAGGCTCCTGCCGTTCCGCCTCCTCACCCCCGTGGCGTTGCGTTGATGTGCTCTGACCATAGCGTTGATGCATCGGGAAAATGCGTAGTTTGTAAGGGTTCCGCGACTGAGGCCTGTTTGAAGTCTTGGCTTGCGTCCCCTGGTTTTCCCCTAGAGGCCATCAGTGATGAGCTTTCAAATTTGCCAGCTGGTCGGAGTTTACATCTCGCAGGGGGCGCGGTCCACAGTTCCCACCAAATGAAGTATCACGAATCACGGGCTGTGTGGTTTTGCGGCAGGTGTGGGTCCTTTGGCCGGGCTCTCCTAAGTAAGAAGCTGGCGAACCCCTGCCTTCCAATCAAGTCTTCCGGCAGGGAGTACCTCCGTCGTTTAGAGGGAGAGAGAGATAGATCTTGCGCCTAAAGTGCTCAGTAAATTTAAGCGCGCGGCCAGGGCTTAATTTAAAAAGACTCGCTTCGCGACCGCTCTCATCTCATCTCGTCTCATCTCATCCCACCGACCCAAGTTGCGCGCGAATGGGGCGACGCCCCAAAGGGTGGCCCCGCTGGAGGCGCAGCTGTGTTCGGCGGGGGCGACGACGCCCTCGACGCCGCCAAGGGCGGCCCCGCAGCAGCATCGCGCGGGCCAGGCCTAGGGGGGCGCCTCGCGGAGCTGCGGGCGAAGCTCAAACCTGACGGCCCAGCGAGTCAGAATGGGCCCCGCGACGCTGCCACGGCGACGGGCGCCCGTGAGATCTCGGCAGAGCGAGCGGCGCAGCGCGGAGCCACAGTCGCGGCTGCCCCTCCCGAGGAGGACCGATGTCCGAGGGCAGGGTCGAGGCTGACTACCGCCGGTGGCTGGGGGCGAGACAGCGAGGAGAAGGAGAGCGGGGGTTCGGGTTTTCGCCCGGGCCCCCCCATCGGGCGAGCAAGGGCCCGGCGTTATTCGCGCGCCGTTATCCGGGGCAGCTTCAGCCGCTGGCGATCGAGGGGGTCGAGCGTTATCTGGGCGCCGGAGGGGGGCCGCGGCAGCGGGGCCGATCCCGCGGGAAGCCCGCTTCGCGACGCATCTCGCAACAATGACTCACGCAGTCCATCCCCCCGAGCAGTTGGGGGAGCTGGGGCAGGAGATGGGTGGCCTCGCCGAGGTGCTCGACGCCGCTCGCCGCGCTCCTCGGCGACCTCCTTGGATCGCAGACCCGTGCGCGCAGGGGTTCAAGAGCTGCGAGGTCATGGCCAGGAGGGGGGGGGGGGGGGGGGCAGGCGCTGGCGTCGCATCGCGAGCCGGCCCCCGAGCGGCCGATCGGTCTCGCAGCCCCGTCGGAGGAGACGCTCGTCGGACAGCTGGGGCTTCAGGGGGCCACGCTCGCGGATATCGAGGAGAAGGCAAAGAAGAGCGAGTAGGCCCGCCGGGGGGTCGGGAGCCCCGGGCGGGGGGCCGCCCAGCCCGAGGTGGCCCGTCAGACGAGCGCGGAGGCGGGGCTGGCGACGAGGGCCCCGGGGACAGTCCGCCAGCCCGAGTGGGTTCCGCGCTTGCCAGGGCCACGCCCCCTCGGCCCCTTCCGACGACGGAGGGGCATCGGCAGATGAGAGCGGGGGTGGCGAAGTTCAGGAATCAGGGGCGCAAGAGGCCGGGGGCGACACCGCAGTCGAATGCCGCGGCGAAGCCGATGGCGCAGGGGCCCCGCCAGGCGGGCTCGACGGGGAAGGACATGGACGCGCCGAGATCGGTCGGCGGCGCCACCCTCTGCGCCGCCCCCGCCGCCCCAGGCCCAGCCCAAGACAGTGCTGCTCGCGCCGTGGAGTCGGGCCCAGGCCGCAGCAGGCGCGGCGCCGGGCGCCGGGTCGAGCGCGCCGACAGCCAGCTCGCAGGCAGCAGCAGCAGCAGCTTCCATTTTGCTTGGCCTGGGAGAGCAGCGCCACATGTAGCGGAAGGGCTTCCGGAAGACCTGGGGCAGGCGATGCGCGCGGCAGCCCCCGTCGCCACGGAGGTCAAGTTCAATGCAAGCAAGAGGGCGCAGGGCGAGGCCTTGAGAAATCACCGCAATTTGGATGCGCACGTCGCCAAGATGCGCCTCCAGGCGCCGCGGCCGCCGCAACGCGCGGACGCGCGGATGGGCGGGCGGGCGGGCAGGCGCCCAACGCAGCGCGCCCCGCGGTCGAGAATGCTTCGAGGAGGCGGGGTCATTGCCCTGCGCGGGCGAGCGCGTCGAGCCCTGAATGACCCCAGGTGTGCGATGAGCGATCGTGGCGATGAGAGACGCGCCTTCCGCTGGAAGGTCGGGCTCGGGGCCGGGGCGCGCTTGCCGGTGCTGCTGGCGAACTACTTGCGCGGAGATCGTGGCTCATCGCCGACAGGTGCCTGTCGGGCGCCCCGCGGCGCGCGTAGGCGCGGCAGCAGGGGGCGGCGCCGCGCGCGGAAGAGGCGGCCGCGCACCTCTGCCCTCGCAAGGGGGGCGAGGCGGAGATGCAGCGCATCGCCTGGAGCGAGGCGGTCAAGGCCCCCAACGGAGCATGCGGCGCAGCCGAGAGAGGGGGCGCGCCAGAAGGTCACAGCCACCAGCGGGGTCGTATTGCCATTTTCACGCCGACAAATGCGGGACATATCCTCGCCATGGGAGACATCGATAAGCTCCCGCTCCCAGGGGGGTGCGCTCAGGCCGGGCTGATGGACGACGAGGTTGATCTATTTTCGGGGGGTGACATATCGGCGTGCTCCCACTTGTGCGTCCTGCCACCGCAGTGGCGGCGCTGGTTCGCGTTCTCGAAGCCGCGGCGGAAGTGCGCATCAGCGCCGCGGAGTACCAGAAGAGGTATGTCTGCGTGAGGGTCACCCCGATGGGGCGGCTGTCGGCGGTTGGAGTGGCGCAGCACGCGCGCCGCCAGATCGCCGCGGATGGCCTGCGGGCCAGCGCGAGGCCGGCTGCGGACCAGGAGCCGCGTCGAGATCAGCCTTTCCACGTCCGCGAGTGCCCAGCTCAGAGGTGGCACTGGGGCGCGTGCGTGGTCGATTCTGGGGGGAGTCCGTCGAGGTCCTCGAGTGGGAGAACCAGCAGGGGGCGCGCGCTGAGCGCCGGGCCACGCCGCGGCGAGACGACGTCGGCGCCTGGTCACGTGCGCGATGGGCGCCCCGCCGCTGGTCGCCGATGTGCAGCGACAGCTCGACCGCCGCCCGAACGTGACCGACGCATCGGAGCAAGGCGGCGGGGTCTCAGCGGGGATCAGCCTCACCGCCGAGGGCGCGGCGGCGGCTCGGCATCGCGCCTCGGCTCCTGTCGCGCTGCATGAGCGCAGGGTCGCAGTCGTGGAGTTATTCGGCGAGATCGTTGGCCGCAGGATGAGCGTGGACCGGCCGCGCTAGATGCGCCGGCATCGACGCGGCGGCCTGGTGCGTTTGCCGCGGGAGCTGATTGGTCCGACGTGCGGAGCGTGGCTCGGCGCGAGCTCGAGGATGCGCGGCCGGCCCGCCCTGGCGCCGCGGCCGTCGTCGGAGCGCGCGGCCCTCCGCGCCAGAAGTCAGCGGGCTCGACCTTCAGGGCAGCGGGCTCGCGGATCCACGGTCTGCGCTGTTCTTCGAGGTCCCGAGGCTACAGGTGGAGTTGAGGGTTGCGTTTCACGACGTCGCCGTCCTCGATTACTGTGACAACGTGGCTTCCATGAAGATCAGTGATCCCGTCGTGATGTCGGAGGCCGTGGCGCCTCTCTGCATCGACTCCGCGGGCGCGTCGACCGCGGCGAGGCCGCGTCTCTTTGGGCGAGTTGCCGCGTCGTCGAGACCGATGGCGTCGCGGTCGCCGAGGGGGGCGTCGCTGACCTCGTCGAGCTCGCGCCGGCGCAGGCGGAGCCGCGCGGGCTCTGGCTGGGCGAGGGCCGCGCATGGGATGCGCCTCTGTACCAGAGGCTTTCCATTCTCACGCGCGCCACCCCTTAGAGGGGCCCTGGGGCCGATCTGGGAGGAATCCAGGGGCGCGACGCGATCGCTCTCGAGCACTGGAGCGACAAACGGCGCATGTTTGCCCCCTTGCCAGTACCGGGCGCAGTTCCCTACCGGCGACCGCGGCCCGCCAGCGCCAACGGCGTCGGAGCGGGAGATCCGTCTGGGGCGCTGGCGGCAAGCGGGGCCCGCGCAGGCTGGGGCCTTGGCGGCGCCAGGAGCTCTAGGGCGCGCGGTTCTCGCAGGGGGGGAACGCGTTCCACGCGGGTGTGGCGGCGCGGCTCATCGGACAGGGCATTCGCCGCGCCGAGCTCCTGCAGCGCCCGCCGACGCCGTCGTTGACCCAGGCCGCGCTCTGCATGCGCGCTGCGAGGCGCAGGGCGCGCCCCCGCGCGGCCAGCGGCGCCCGGGTCGGGGCGCGCCCGCGACGCAGAGATTCAGCGCCGAAGCGCAGCCGAGCCGCCGAAAGAAGAGAGTTCGAGTGAGCTCATGCACAGCCTGCTGTTCGAGATGCACCGTCGCGCTGACTGCCGCGGCAGCGACGCGAGGCTGGACACGGGGCCCCCGCATGGCTACATTGCCTGGCCGCGGGACAGCGTCGGCCAGCGCCACTGGCGCTGGAAGCGCGCAGTGACTATGCCTTTCCATCGCTCGCGCCGCATCAACGAGCTGGAGCTGCAGATGACGCGCATTGCGATGAGGCGGTGGATGCGCCACTTCCAAGCCCTCGGTTCGAGGACATGCATTTTCGTGGACTCGCAGGTGACCGTGGCGGTCGCCGCAACGGGCCGCTCGTCGTCTCGCCGCCTGAATGCCGTGCTTGGCCGCCCCAGTGCCCTCTGCTTCGCGACCTGTTGCGCTCCTTTCTTCAGCTGCATGCGCGCGGCGGACAGTCCCGCCGACGCTCGAAGCAGAGCGCCGTGGGCGCTAAGAAGCCAAGGGCGCGAGAGGAGCAAGGAAGGCGGCGCGAGCGGCAATGGGCAGGCTGAGCGACAATATCCGAACGAAACTTGTGATGACGCAATACATTCAATGTTCGGCAAGATTCTTCGACTGGGCACATGGCCGAATGTCTCAGCCGAGCGTCGCGAATTTGGACCAGCTGGCCCAGCTGCGCGCAGGACGCATAGTGCACCCCTGGGGAGACGGCGAGCTAAAGGGCGAGGCGGCCCACGATCTTCCAGCGGAGCAGCACTTCGTTCCAGGCGTCAGGCAGCATCTGCCGTCGGCGTTGTGCCTGAAGGCCGCCTGGGTCAAATTGGGCCAGAGCGGTATCCGCCGCTGCCTCAGGCGGTGACGTTGGCGATTGCAGGCGATTTCTGCCCTCGTCGTCGCAGTCGCGTTTCATTGCGCGCTGCGCACGGGCGAGGTGTTGGCGATTCGGGAAGCGAGACATTCATATGGCCAAGACTGGACAAATGCTGTCATGAATATTCGTCTCACTAAGTCTGGTCAAAGGTCTGATCCGCATGATATGGTGAGCGTCGATGACGTTATCCTGGTGCGGCGGCTCTCCCGAGTCCTCCAGCAGCTCCTCCCAGGGGGCCTTCTGGTTGCCCCAGCGCCGCCTGGGCTTCGCATGGTGTTATATGGCTTTCTTTGGGCACCCAGGCTGCCAACGCACGGGCTCAATCCGTACAGCTTACAGGGGTGGGGCCACGCATCACTATCGCATGAAAGGGGGACATCATGGAACTGCCCTGGGAGGGCGTTGGGCGAACACCCAAACAGCTCGAAAACACATATACGTATATATATATAATGTGTATATATACACATACACAGATGTATGTATGTGTATATATATATATATATTCTAGATATCAATGATGCCACTGTAAAGCCCCAGGAAGCCACCTTTACTACACAAAGTTGGAGGAGATCCAGACAGTCAAGAACATTGTGGCAAAACTGCTAGTTCGCCGCCTTGGGGTCGTGCGGATGTGTGTGTGTGTGTGTGTATGTGTGTGTGTTTCTCGCTGCCCGCTGGGTAGCCCGTGCGCGTGAGCTTTAGGGCTTGGCATGGCGATTGCCTCCAGTTCACCGCGTGCGACATCTTAACCAGAAGAAAACACATGGAATGGAAGAGCGTGGAGGTGATAATCTTTGAGGCCCCATGGTCAATCTCGGGACGGAATCCCTTATTTTGCCGCTGGCAGGACAGCGCTCCGTGGCCCTTGCGCTTTGTGGCCCCTTTGTGGGACCCTCGCGCGGTGCCGCGGGTCGGGCCCAGGTGTGGCCAGCGCTGTTTGCTTTGCCGTGTGGCCCTCTCGGGGGCCCTCGCTGGCTCGCAGAAGTGCGGCCCTCTGTGTGCCTGATCTGCGTGCCAAGTGCTGACACGGAGATGCTACTGGGGGGAGGCCTAAATTTCGCGCCAACGCACACACATAATGCCATAGCGCACGATAGTCGACAAAGAGGACGCCATGATGATGGTGGTGATGATAATGATGATGGTGATCATAACGATGATGCTGCTGATGGTGATGATGACGATGATGATGCTGCTGATGATGCTGATAATGTGGGTGTGTTCCTGTTCCTGTTCCTGCGCGGGGTGCCCAGCGAAAGCAATAACTACATTCAGGGTGTGGGGGAAAATGGAATGCGATGGTTTCAACACGGTCTTCAGCACACGTGTTGCGCATCCCGTTCACAGCAGGAACATAGTTCTTGGCGCCCCGGGGCCACAGCACACCAGGGAACCCCAGTGTATATCAAGTGGCGCCTTCCACCCTTGGGGCACCCCCGGAGTGCCATGGAGAGGCCCCCAGAACACCCCAGAAGTTCCACGAGAATCCCCAGACAGCCCAAGAAGGGTCCCTAGAGGGCCCCTAAGACGATCCAACTTGGTCCCGAGACGGCCCACAGGCTGCCCACAGGCGCCATGCGAGCGCCCTAAGGCGCCCGACATTGCCGCAAGACGGCCCAATAGTTCCCCGGAGACGGCCGAGGAGAGCCCCAAGACAGTTCCAAGAGGCAACATTCATGGAACACCCCCTGATGTTTTTCAACTAATTTTGGAGATCTTGCCTATTCTAGCTTCCGGCCGCCCAGCATGGCCCAACAGGCCCCCAAGATCGCCCCAAGAGGGTCCGTAGCATGTTTGTTGCTCGAGTTGCTTTCGCTCAAGAGTGGCGGCTAGAGTAGTGGAAGAGCGTTGCCGCTCAAGGGTACCTCGTCCGATGACCGTAACACCAGTCGCCAATTGCAGCACCGCGGGCCCAGACATGTCCCACGAGCTGAGCGAACAGCGGGCGAAGCACCCTGGAGAGCAGAGGACGCTGTCGACCCTCTTACCCGAGCAGGAGCGGGAGGATCTGCCCGATTGTTCACCGACGGGGACGGCGCTGCAGTCGCAGACGGTCTGCTCTCCTTGCCACGCGGCACCATTTGGGACGACTTGCGCCGACGGCCCGCCCATGCAGCAGCTGCAGACCGCCGTTGAGCTGCCGCTCGAGGCTGCCGCATCCCTGCTCCGCACGGTGGACATGGATCTTGCGGACGAGCTCTGCCGAGTGCTATCGTTGCTGCGTCGCGTGGTGGTCGACACGGCGTCGGTTCTCGCCAGCTTGGGCTGCGCGGCACGGGGCATCGCCGTTGGGGCGTTGCCCATGTTGCGCGCCGCCCTCGCCTCCTCGAGAACGAAGAGGACAGCCGTGGCCAACTCGATCGGCGCTGCCCAGGGCTTGGTCCTGGAGCGTCATGAGGAGGTAGCGCAGGTTCTTGACAGCCATGTGGTCTTGGTCGAGCGGGTCCACTACGTCCACCGCTGTCTCCTCGTCACCACTGACAGCCATTGCGCGGAAGGGGATGCGGGTGCGGGTGCCGAGGCGGTGGAGGGGCTGCGAGAAGGTCAAGCAGGTTTTCAGGACGGCATTGGGCCTAGCGGGCACGGCGTCGGCGAGGCGCTGGGCACCGCGCTCGTGCACCTGGACGAGGCGATCGACGCCCTGGAGGAGTGCTCGGACCGCCGGCGCATGCTGCGGCGCACGGAGCGTTTGCTCGCAAGCGTGGCCGAGTCCGCGCAGGACATCCGCGGGCAGCTGCTATCCGGGCCGAGGATCCTCGATCTGCAGCCCAGGCTCGAGCCCTTCGTCGCCTCCTTGGAGCAGTTCTGCCAGCTGTGCTGCCCTGAAGACTCAGTTGCAGCCCTTGGGCGCCAGCACGTCCTTTGCAGCCAGGTCGCAGATGCCGAGGTGGGCCCCAGCGTCTTGGACGGCAGCTGCGGCTCCGAGACGGCTTCATCTTTGGCAAGGGGCAGGGCCCAGAGTTGGCTTCTCAGTGACGCCTGACCCTCGCGCGCGGCCCTGGCAGTCTTGGGAGTGCGTGCGTGTTGGTCGTAGCCCTGGCCTCGTGCGCTCTCACGGCTGTGCCGCAGACGCCAAAGACCCTTGTCTTCCGCAAGATGTGCTATGCAAGTCGGCTTTGTCGTTGCTCCCAGACTCTCTCACTCTTCCCGACCCTGACTCTCGCCGTCATGATGCTGCTCTATTGCATTCCTGGGCTCGTGCCGAGGCAAGCGGCGGGCGGCGGCCGGCAGCTTGAGCGCCCAGCTAGGGTGCCCAAAGGGTTTCCGTAATCGGTCATAGTGCAGTCCCTCTACCGCCTCTGGCGTTGGCTCGCAGCTTCGGCGCGCGCCAGAATTCTGTCTCTGTTTTGTGTGGCTTCCTGCTGGGGGGCCCCGTGCCGTCGTTGCACAGAGGGGCGCTTGCTCAGAGCATCCTCGCGGCGTGGGCCGCTTTGCCAATCCTGCACCTGGCAGCCTCTGGAGACAGCAAAGCTCGGTGCTGAGGGAGCGGCGGCAGCGCGAGGCACGCATGCTGGTCGCAGTCGACCTCATGTTTCACCAGGGTTGGGGAGGGGGAAGGAAGCAGGCTCGCGTTGATGCGCATGCGTCAATGTACGTTTTCACTGGGAACAACAGGGAACAACAAGGGCACATAGCCTTCACATTGTATGTGACATGCCGACCAACGCCAACGCGAGAGCCATTGTTGGGGGCGGGCAGTGGTGGTGCCACACTGGAATTCGCCGATCGCAAGGTGCCTGTTGGCGCGCTTCGCCAGACGACGTGTTGCGGAGGCGGTCTCGTCAACTGGACAATGGGCGCAGGCGGGGGGACGACCGAGGGAGATGACGGGTGAAAGGTGCCACCGTGGAGCCGGGTTTCGGGAATCGGCCACAGGGCCGTTCTTTCACCGCCTCTCGTGCGGACAATCGAAGAAGAAACAAATGCATAAACATGAACTGTTGGCGCTCCGCGCAGATTTCTTGGATCCGCGCTGGGCCCCCCCAGCGGCGTTCCGGCGCCGCCCCTGGCGCGCGGAGCGCGCCAGGGAGGGGGGTCCAGCGCAGATCCAAGAAACCCGCGCGGCGCGCGAAAACTTTACGTTTATGATTGTTTTTCTTCTTCTAGACGCGCGACTTCACATCCGCGCCAGAATTCTGTTTCTGTTTTTGGCTTCCTGCTGGGGGGCCCGTGCTGTCGCTGCACAGAGGGATGCTTGCTCAAAGCATTCTCGCGGCGTGGGCCGCTCTGCCTCTGGAGACAGTAAGCAAAGCTCGGTGCTGAGGGAGCGACGGCAGCGCGAGGATTTCGAGCCGTCGCTCCCGTGGCATGCTCAAGAAAAACCAGCGCGAGGCTTGCATGCTGGTCGGAGTCGATCTTATTTTTCACCCAGGTGCGTGTGGAGGGAGGGGAAGCAAGGTAATCAGGGCGTGCACACAGGATGCACGGCACATTCTGCGGGTCGCACACGGGAAGCCCACAGAACCCAGTGGCGATTACACGAGATTCATGTTGCCAGGGTATGTCTCGCGTATAATTGTGGCACCTGTGCATGTCTTGAAGAGAGAAACCTGCGTGCGAACCGACTGAGAGCCCTTGAGCATCTCCCGATGCCCTGCTTGCGGGCCCCTTGGCCGCAATGAGCGCCCGCTTGGGACGCCACCTGCCTTGCTGTCTTCCCCCCCCCTCTTGGCATCGCTCGGACGTGTGCATTTTTCCTTCGGCGAGGACAAATGAGGAGCATCCTTGATCACATGGCGAAAAAACCACGCACGAAACTGAAAGAAGCACAGGGCATGCACGTCCGAGCGATGGCCAGCCCTCCCCTTCCCCCTCGGGAGGGAAAGGGTCCTGGGATCGGACTTTGATGTCACGCCAATTCGCCTCTCTCACGATGCCAACCCATGGAGCGCGCCCGCGCCTGCGACAAGTGCGTCGTCTGCGCGGGGGAGGCCCACTCGGTTTGCACCCGAACCGTCGCCCTAGAGTTAAGTCGGGCGTGTCCCTCTACAGGGGGAATAGCCCAAAATAGTCAACAATAGTCTGGGGACGATCTTTTGACTTTTTTTGAGCATTTGGAGGGTATTGTTTGAGTATTTTTCATTTTTCGCCCAAAATCCCCCTGTAGGGGGACACGCTCGACTTCACCCTAGAGTGCCTTCCCCGTTGTCTTTTTGGTGAACGCCTAGTTGGAGCATTTTGTTAGAGTGCGCGCAGGCCTGAGGCTGCCTCAACGCGCACATTGGCTTTACCTCTCCGCGCAGACGAGACGGTCCCTCGTGGTTGTCGGGGGGCCAGCGTGGAGTTGATTAATGGACCACCAGTGGATATTTTCCCGCTGCCAGGCTACCTCGCAGCCAATGCCGGACAGGGCTAGGACGAGGATAAATCCGTTCCAGAGATTTCCAGAACGCTTTCAGAGCTTTCCGGAACGCTCTGAGAATGCCGCGGCGCCCGAGACATCCTCCAGAGCCGCCGGATCACAGAGATTCTCGATTGTCCTCACCCGATGTGATCGTCGTCCTGGCTTCGTCTTGCAATGTCGCGATGGATTGTTAATTCCGGCTGGCTGACGCAGGCTTTGCGAAGCCGTTTGGATGTTCCAGGAAGCAGACCACTTGCGCAGCACGCTCCTCTCATCGTCCTCCTCCTCCTCCTCCTCCGTCTCCTCCTCCTTCTCCTCGTGCCCGTCACCCTCCTCAGGTTGCACTCGAGCACCGCGCGACTGCTTTCGGCTCGTCTGGCTGTTCGGTCCTGTTCATGATTGCACGTGCTGCAGATGCCTTCCGAGTGGGGCTTCAGATTCGAGGTTTGCGGGGAACTTGTGCGCAACACGACACATCGCGCTGCTCACTGTGGCTGGAAGGCACTGTGCAGATGCCCTCGCCCGCGTTGTCGAATGGAAAAGGGGTGAGCGATGACACAGATTGCATCATCATGCCCTCTCCAAGTTATACCCTAACCAATGTTCGCATTGAAGATAACACATTTCTCTCGGCAGTGTCTGCTTGCGTTTAACATCTGGACTCGAGGCCATCCACAGCCAATCACGTAGACTTGGAGCACGAGCAAGAACTAACATCGCCCCAAGATGGCGCAAGAGGCCTCCAAGTCGACCCAAGAGAGGCCCCAAGACCGCCTGTGAGGCCCCAAGCGCCAAGAATGCTCCAAGAGGCCGCACGAGGGACTCAAGAGAGGGACAGCGAAGGAGTATTCAGAGGTACCCACAAAACCATTACCCCCAATACCCCCAGCGTGCCTTCGGTAGACCCCCACTAAGCATCATATGCCCCCAGCACAACCCCATAATGCCCCAACAGATATCTAAGAGGCCTCTGGTCCACAACCCCGTCACGGTGGCGGGATGCGCTCAATGCGGGTTTCCATTGCCCCTAAACCCAGAGACGCTACCAATACGGCCGAGAGGAACTCGGGATGGCCGAAGAGGGCCCCACAACCGCCCCAGAGGCCCCGAAGAACCCTTTTTGCCCAAAGAGACCCCTGAGGCAGGCCAGGGGATCCTCCATGTGGTTCCGAAGCAGCATCGCAAGACATCGTAGATGGACCCCCTGGCTTGCGTTCAAGAGTTTCCAAGACGGCCCAACAACGGCAGGAGGCGAAGGAGGAGGAGGAGATGAAAGGCCAACCCTCCAGCATGCGTCGACAAGATTCCAAGACCGCTCAAACACGGCAGAAGGCGGAAGAGGAGGAGAAGGAGGAGCAGAAGGAGGACGCGGGGGAGATACCTCTCGGAGACCCCCAATGCGCTCTAGAAAAAGCCCAAGAAGGACACAAGTTTCCACAGGGGGTCCTAGTGTTACTTACTCACCCCCTGCTCCTCTTTTCTTTCTCATACCCCTCCCCCTCCAACTTCCCCCTTATCCGTCCCTTCCCCCCCTTCGGGCCACAACAGAGAGGGTCGAGCAAAGGTAGAGCAGGAGGAGCAGGAGCAGCAGGAGGAGGAGGAGGCTTAGGAGGATGATTGTGGCCTTCGAACGGGGAGGTAAGAGTACGCAATGTTGGGTAAAGAGGCCACAGCCATGCCACAGTAACATTCAAATGTGATGTAAAGTGCAAGCCCACAGGGCCCCCCAGATGGCCGCGCGAGAGCTTAATGACGGATGAGGCAGGCGAGGCGATGGCGTTGAGGGAGCCTTGCACCTTGCACCCTTCACGATATCTTTACAATGTTTTTCAGTACGGTGCACGGCTTTCAGCACACCGATTGCGCATTTTGTAGATACCGGGAACGCAGCCCCTGGCGCCCCGAGCCCCCGCACAACACTGGGCCGCAGTGTACATCAAATGGCGCCTCCTACCCTCGGGCCTCCCCCACCAGAAGTTCCACGAGAATCCCCAGACAGCCCAAGAAGGGTCCCTAGAGGGCCCCTAAGACGATCCAACTTGGTCCCGAGGCTGCCCACAGGCGCCATGCGAGCGCCCTAAGGCGCCCGACATTGCCGCAAGACGGCCCAATAGTTCCCCGGAGACGGCCGAGGAGAGCCCCAAGACAGTTCCAAGAGGCAACATTCATGGAACACCCCCTGATGTTTTTCAACTAATTTTGGAGATCTTGCCTATTCTAGCTTCCGGCCGCCCAGCATGGCCCAACAGGCCCCCAAGATCGCCCCAAGAGGGTCCGTAGCATGTTTGTTGCTCGAGTTGCTTTCGCTCAAGAGTGGCGGCTAGAGTAGTGGAAGAGCGTTGCCGCTCAAGGGTACCTCGTCCGATGACCGTAACACCAGTCGCCAATTGCAGCACCGCGGGCCCAGGCATGTCCCACGAGCTGAGCGAACAGCGGGCGAAGCACCCTGGAGAGCAGAGGACGCTGTCGACCCTCTTACCCGAGCAGGAGCGGGAGGATCTGCCCGATTGTTCACCGACGGGGACGGCGCTGCAGTCGCAGACGGTCTGCTCTCCTTGCCACGCGGCACCATTTGGGACGACTTGCGCCGACGGCCCGCCCATGCAGCAGCTGCAGACCGCCGTTGAGCTGCCGCTCGAGGCTGCCGCATCCCTGCTCCGCACGGTGGACATGGATCTCGCGGACGAGCTCTGCCGAGTGCTATCGTTGCTGCGTCGCGTGGTGGTCGACACGGCGTCGGTTCTCGCCAGCTTGGGCTGCGCGGCACGGGGCATCGCCGTTGGGGCGTTGCCCATGTTGCGCGCCGCCCTCGCCTCCTCGAGAACGAAGAGGACAGCCGTGGCCAACTCGATCGGCGCTGCCCAGGGCTTGGTCCTGGAGCGTCATGAGGAGGTAGCGCAGGTTCTTGACAGCCATGTGGTCTTGGTCGAGCGGGTCCACTACGTCCACCGCTGTCTCCTCGTCACCACTGACAGCCATGGCGCGGAAGGGGATGCGGGTGCGGGTGCCGAGGCGGTGGAGGGGCTGCGAGAAGGTCAAGCAGGTTTTCAGGACGGCGTTGGGCCCAGCGGGCACGGCGTCGGCGAGGCGCTGGGCACCGCGCTCGTGCACCTGGACGAGGCGATCGACGCCCTGGAGGAGTGCTCGGACCGCCGGCGCATGCTGCGGCGCACGGAGCGCTTGCTCGCAAGCGTGGCCGAGTCCGCGCAGGACATCCGCGGGCAGCTGCTATCGGGGCCGAGGATCCTCGATCTGCAGCCCAGGCTCGAGCCCTTCGTCGCCTCCTTGGAGCAGTTCTGCCAGCTGTGCTGCCCCGAAGACTCAGTTGCAGCCCTTGGGCGCCAGCACGTCCTTTGCAGCCAGGTCGCAGATGCCGAGGTGGGCCCCAGCGTCTTGGACGGCAGCTGCGGCTCCGAGACGGCTTCATCTTTGGCAAGGGGCAGGGCCCAGAGTTGGCTTCTCAGTGACGCCTGACCCTCGCGCGCGGCCCTGGCAGTCTTGGGAGTGCGTGTTGGTCGTAGCCCTGGCCTCGTGCGCTCTCACGGCTGTGCCGCAGACGCCAAAGACCCTTGTCTTCCGCAAGATGTGCTATGCAAGTCGGCTTTGTCGTTGCTCCCAGACTCTCTCACTCTTCCCGACCCTGACTCTCGCCGTCATGATGCTGCTCTATTGCATTCCTGGGCTCGTGCCGAGGCAAGCGGCGGGCGGCGGCCGGCAGCTTGAGCGCCCAGCTAGGGTGCCCAAAGGGTTTCCGTAATCGGTCATAGTGCAGTCCCTCTACCGCCTCTTGCGTTGGCTCGCAGCTTCGGCGCGCGCCAGAATTCTGTCTCTGTTTTTTGTGGCTTCCTGCTGGGGGGCCCCGTTCCGTCGTTGCACAGAGGGGCGCTTGCTCAGAGCATCCTCGCGGCGTGGGCCGCTTTGCCAATCCTGCACCTGGCAGCCTCTGGAGACAGCAAAGCTCGGTGCTGAGGGAGCGGCGGCAGCGCGAGGCACGCATGCTGGTCGCAGTCGACCTCATGTTTCACCAGGGTTGGGGAGGGGGAAGGAAGCAGGCTCGCGTTGATGCGCATGCGTCAATGTACGTTTTCACTGGGAACAACAGGGAACAACAAGGGCACATAGCCTTCACATTGTATGTGACATGCCGACCAACGCCAACGCGAGAGCCATTGTTGGGGGCGGGCAGTGGTGGTGCCACACTGGAATTCGCCGATCGCCCGGTGCCTGTTGGCGCGCTTCGCCAGACGACGTGTTGCGGAGGCGGTCTCGTCAATTGGACAATGGGCGCAGGCGGGGGGACGACCGAGGGAGATGACGGGTGAAAGGTGCCACCGTGGAGCCGGGTTTCGGGAATCGGCCACAGGGCCGTTCTTTCACCGCCTCTCGTGCGGACAATCGAAGAAGAAAAAATGCATAAACATGAACTGTTGGCGCTCCGCGCAGATTTCTTGGATCCGCGCTGGGCCCCCCCAGCGGCGTTCCGGCGCCGCCCCTGGCGCGCGGAGCGCGCCAGGGAGGGGGGTCCAGCGCAGATCCAAGAAACCCGCGCGGAGCGCGAAAACTTTACGTTTATGCGTGTTTTTCTTCTTCTAGACACGCGACTTCACATCCGCGCCAGAATTCTGTCTCTGTTTTTGGCTTCCTGCTGGGGGGCCCGTGCTGTCGCTGCACAGAGGGATGCTTGCTCAAAGCATTCTCGCGGCGTGGGCCGCTCTGCCTCTGGAGACAGTAAGCAAAGCTCGGTGCTGAGGGAGCGACGGCAGCGCGAGGATTTCGAGCCGTCGCTCCCGTGGCATGCCCAAGAAAAACCAGCGCGAGGCTTGCATGCTGGTCGGAGTCGATCTTATTTTTCACCCAGGTGCGTGTGGAGGGAGAGGAAGCAAGGTAATCAGGGCGTGCACACAGGATGCACGGCACATTCTGCGGGTCGCACACGGGAAGCCCACAGAACCCAGTGGCGATCACACGAGATTCATGTTGCCAGGGTACAGTTTCAATGTCTCGCGTATAATTGTGGCACCTGCGCATGTCTTGAAGAGAGAAACCTGCGTGCGAACCGACTGAGAGCCCTTGAGCATCTCCCGATGCCCTGCTTGCGGGCCCCTTGGCCGCAATGAGCGCCCGCTTGGGACGCCACCTGCCTTGCTGTCTTTCCCCCCCCTCTTGGCATCGCTCGGACGTGTGCATTTTTCCTTCGGCGAGGGCAAATGAGGAGCATCCTTGATCACATGGCGAAAAAACCACGCACGAAACTGAAAGAAGCACAGGGCAGGCACGTCCGAGCGATGGCCAGCCCTCCCCTCCCCCCTCGGGAGGGAAAGGGTCCTGGGATCGGACTGTGATGTCACGCCAATTCGCCTCTCTCACGATGCCAACCCATGGAGCGCGCCCGCGCCTGCGACAAGTGCGTCGTCTGCGCGGGGGAGGCCCACTCGGTTTGCACCCGAACAGTCGCCCTAGAGTTAAGTCGGGCGTGTCCCTCTACAAGGGGAATAGCCCAAAATAGTCAACAATAGTCTGGGGACGATCTTTTGACTTTTTTTGAGCATTTGGGGGGTATTGTTTGAGTATTTGTCATTTTTCGCCCAAAATCCCCCTGTAGGGGGACACGCTCGACTTCACCCTAGAGTGCCTTCCCCGTTGTCTTTTTGGTGAACGCCTAGTTGGAGCATTTTTTTTGAGTGCGCGCAGGCCTGAGGCTGCCTCAAAGCGCACATTGGCTTTACCTCTCCGCGCGGACGAGACGGTCCCTCGTGGTTGTCGGGGGGCCAGCGTGGAGTTGATTAATGGACTACCAGTGGATATTTTCCCGCTGCCAGGCTACCTCGCAGCCAATGCCGGACAGGGCTAGGACGAGGATAAATCCGTTCCAGAGATTTCCAGAACGCTTTCAGAGCTTTCCGGAACGCTCTGAGAATGCCGCGGCGCCCGAGACATCCTCCAGAGCCGCCGGATCACAGAGATTCTCGATTGTCCTCACCCGATGTGATCGTCGTCCTGGCTTCGTCTTGCAATGTCGCGATGGATTGTTAATTCCGGCTGGCTGACGCAGGCTTTGCGAAGCCGTTTGGATGTTCCAGGAAGCAGACCACTTGCGCCGCACGCTCCTCTCATCGTCCTCCTCGTCCTCCTCCTCCTCCGTCTCCTCCTCCTTCTCCTCGTGCCCGTCACCCTCCTCAGGTTGCACTCGAGCACCGCGACTGCTTTCGGCTCGTCTGGCTGTTCGGTCCTGTTCATGATTGCACGTGCTGCAGATGCCTTCCGAGTGGGGCTTCAGATTCGAGGCTTGCGGGGAACTTGTGTGCAACACGACACATCGCGCTGCTCACTGTGGCTGGGAGGCACTGTGCAGATGCCCTCGCCCGCGTTGTCGAATGGAAAAGGGGTGAGCGATGACACGGATTGCATCATCATGCCCTCTCCAAGTTATACCTTAACCAATGTTCGCATTGAAGATAACACATTTCTCTCGGCAGTGTCTGCTTGCGTTTAACATCTGGACTCGAGGCCATCCAGAGCCAATCACGTAGACTTGGAGCACGAGCAAGAACTAACATCGCCCCAAGATGGTGCAAGAGGCCTCCAAGTCGACCCAAGAGAGGCCCCAAGACCGCCTGTGAGGCCCCAAGCGCCAAGAATGCTCCAAGAGGCCGCACGAGGGACTCAAGAGAGGGACAGGTATTCAGAGGTTCCCACAAAACCATTACCCCCAATACCCCCAGCGTGCCTTCGGTAGACCCCCACTAAGCATCATATGCCCCCAGCACAACCCCATAATGCCCCAACAGATATCTAAGAGGCCTCTGGTCCACAACCCCGTCACGGTGGCGGGATGCGCTCAATGCGGGTTTCCATTGCCCCTAGACCCAGAGACGCTACCAATACGGCCGAGAGGAACTCGGGATGGCCGAAGAGGGCCCCACAACCGCCCCAGAGGCCCCGAAGAATCCTTTTTTGCCCAAAGAGACCCCTGAGGCAGGCCAGGGGATCCTCCATGTGGTTCCGAAGCAGCATCGCAAGACATCGTAGATGGACCCCCTGGCTTGCGTTCAAGAGTTTCCAAGACGGCCCAACAACGGCTGGAGGCGAAGGAGGAGGAGGAGATGAAAGGCCGACCCTCCAGCATGCGTCGACAAGATTCCAAGACCGCTCAAACACGGCAGAAGGCGGAAGAGGAGGAGAAGGAGGAGCAGAAGGAGGACACGGGGGAGATACCTCTCGGAGACCCCCAATGCGCTCCAGAAAAAGCCCAAGAAGGACACAAGTTTCCACAGGGGGTCCCAGTGTTACTTACTCGCCCCCTGCTCCTCCTTTCTTTCTCATACCCCTCCCCCTCCAACTTCCCCCTTATCCGTCCCTTCCCCCCCTTCGGGCCACAACAGAGAGGGTCGAGCAAAGGTAGAGCAGGAGGAGCAGGAGCAGCAGGAGGAGGAGGAGGCTTAGGAGGATGATTGTGGCCTTCGAACGGGGAGGTAAGAGTACGCAATGTTGGGTAAAGAGGCCACAGCCATGCCACAGTAACATTCAAATGTGATGTAAAGTGCAAGCCCACAGGGCCCCCCAGATGGCCGCGCGAGAGCTTAATGACGGATGAGGCAGGCGAGGCGATGGCGTTGAGGGAGCCTTGCACCTTGCACCCTTCACGATGTCTTTACAATGTTTTTCAGTACGGTGCACGGCTTTCAGCACACCGACTGCGCATTTTGTAGATACCGGGAACGCAGCCCCTGGCGCCCCGAGCCCCCGCACAACACTGGGCCGCAGTGTACATCAAATGGCGCCTCCTACCCTCGGGCCTCCCCCACCAGAAGTTCCACGAGAATCCCCAGACAGCCCAAGAAGGGTCCCTAGAGGGCCCCTAAGACGATCCAACTTGGTCCCGAGACGGCCCACAGGCGCCATGCGAGCGCCCTAAGGCGCCCGACATTGCCGCAAGACGGCCCAATAGTTCCCCGGAGACGGCCGAGGAGAGCCCCAAGACAGTTCCAAGAGGCAACATTCATGGAACACCCCCTGAAGTTCTTCAACTAATTTTGGAGATCTTGCCTATTCTAGCTTCCGGCCGCCCAGCATGGCCCAACAGGCCCCCAAGATCGCCCCAAGAGGGTCCGTAGCATGTTTGTTGCTCGAGTTGCTTTCGCTCAAGAGTGGCGGCTAGAGTAGTGGAAGAGCGTTGCCGCTCAAGGGTACCTCGTCCGATGACCGTAACACCAGTCGCCAATTGCAGCACCGCGGGCCCAGGCATGTCCCACGAGCTGAGCGAACAGCGGGCGAAGCACCCTGGAGAGCAGAGGACGCTGTCGACCCTCTTACCCGAGCAGGAGCGGGAGGATCTGCCCGATTGTTCACCGACGGGGACGGCGCTGCAGTCGCAGACGGTCTGCTCTCCTTGCCACGCGGCACCATTTGGGACGACTTGCGCCGACGGCCCGCCCATGCAGCAGCTGCAGACCGCCGTTGAGCTGCCGCTCGAGGCTGCCGCATCCCTGCTCCGCACGGTGGACATGGATCTTGCGGACGAGCTCTGCCGAGTGCTATCGTTGCTGCGTCGCGTGGTGGTCGACACGGCGTCGGTTCTCGCCAGCTTGGGCTGCGCGGCACGGGGCATCGCCGTTGGGGCGTTGCCCATGTTGCGCGCCGCCCTCGCCTCCTCGAGAACGAAGAGGACAGCCGTGGCCAACTCGATCGGCGCTGCCCAGGGCTTGGTCCTGGAGCGTCATGAGGAGGTAGCGCAGGTTCTTGACAGCCATGTGGTCTTGGTCGAGCGGGTCCACTACGTCCACCGCTGTCTCCTCGTCACCACTGACGGCCATGGCGCGGAAGGGGATGCGGGTGCGGGTGCCGAGGCGGTGGAGGGGCTGCGAGAAGGTCAAGCAGGTTTTCAGGACGGCGTTGGGCCTAGCGGGCACGGCGTCGGCGAGGCGCTGGGCACCGCGCTCGTGCACCTGGACGAGGCGATCGACGCCCTGGAGGAGTGCTCGGACCGCCGGCGCATGCTGCGGCGCACGGAGCGCCTGCTCGCAAGCGTGGCCGAGTCCGCGCAGGACATCCGCGGGCAGCTGCTATCGGGGCCGAGGATCCTCGATCTGCAGCCCAGGCTCGAGCCCTTCGTCGCCTCCTTGGAGCAGTTCTGCCAGCTGTGCTGCCCTGAAGACTCAGTTGCAGCCCTTGGGCGCCAGCACGTCCTTTGCAGCCAGGTCGCAGATGCCGAGGTGGGCCCCAGCGTCTTGGACGGCAGCTGCGGCTCCGAGACGGCTTCATCTTTGGCAAGGGGCAGGGCCCAGAGTTGGCTTCTCAGTGACGCCTGACCCTCGCGCGCGGCCCTGGCAGTCTTGGGAGTGCGTGCGTGTTGGTCGTAGCCCTGGCCTCGTGCGCTCTCACGGCTGTGCCGCAGACGCCAAAGACCCTTGTCTTCCGCAAGATGTGCTATGCAAGTCGGCTTTGTCGTTGCTCCCAGACTCTCTCACTCTTCCCGACCCTGACTCTCGCCGTCATGATGCTGCTCTATTGCATTCCTGGGCTCGTGCCGAGGCAAGCGGCGGGCGGCGGCCGGCAGCTTGAGCGCCCAAAGGGTTTCCGTAATCGGTCATAGTGCAGTCCCTCTACCGCCTCTGGCGTTGGCTCGCAGCTTCGGCGCGCGCGCCAGAATTCTGTCTCTGTTTTGTGTGGCTTCCTGCTGGGGGGCCCCGTGCCGTCGTTGCACAGAGGGGCGCTTGCTCAGAGCATCCTCGCGGCGTGGGCCGCTTTGCCAATCCTGCACCTGGCAGCCTCTGGAGACAGCAAAGCTCGGTGCTGAGGGAGCGGCGGCAGCGCGAGGCACGCATGCTGGTCGCAGTCGACCTCATGTTTCACCAGGGTTGGGGAGGGGGAAGGAAGCAGGCTCGCGTTGATGCGCATGCGTCAATGTACGTTTTCACTGGGAACAACAGGGAACAACAAGGGCACATAGCCTTCACATTGTATGTGACATGCCGACCAACGCCAACGCGAGAGCCATTGTTGGGGGCGGGCGGTGGTGGTGCCACACTGGAATTCGCCGATCGCCCGGTGCCTGTTGGCGCGCTTCGCCAGACGACGTGTTGCGGAGGCGGTCTCGTCAACTGGACAATGGGCGCAGGCGGGGGGACGACCGAGGGAGATGACGGGTGAAAGGTGCCACCGTGGAGCCGGGTTTCGGGAATCGGCCACAGGGCCGTTCTTTCACCGCCTCTCGTGCGGACAATCGAAGAAGAAAAAATGCATAAACATGAACTGTTGGCGCTCCGCGCAGATTTCTTGGATCCGCGCTGGGCCCCCCCAGCGGCGTTCCGGCGCCGCCCCTGGCACGCGGAGCGCGCCAGGGAGGGGGGTCCAGCGCAGATCCAAGAAACCCGCGCGGAGCGCGAAAACTTTACGTTTATGCGTGTTTTTCTTCTTCTAGACGCGCGACTTCACATCCGCGCCAGAATTCTGTCTCTGTTTTTGGCTTCCTGTTGGGGGGCCCGTGCTGTCGCTGCACAGAGGGATGCTTGCTCAAAGCGTTCTCGCGGCGTGGGCCGTTCTGCTTCTCGAGGCAGCAAGCAAAGCTCGGTGCTGAGGGAGCGACGACAGCTCGAGGATTTCGAGCCGTCGCTCCCGTGGCATGCCCAAGAAAAACCAGCGCGAGGCTTGCATGCTGGTCGGAGTCGATCTTATTTTTCACCCAGGTGCGTGTGGAGGGAGAGGAAGCAAGGTAATCAGGGCGTGCACACAGGATGCACGGCACATTCTGCGGGTCGCACACGGGAAGCCCACAGAACCAAGGGGCGATCACACGAGATTCATGTTGCCAGGGTACAGTTTCAATGTCTCGCGTATAATTGTGGCACTTGCGCGCGAACCGACTGACGGCGTGCGAACCGACTGAGAGCCCTTGAGCATCTCCCGATGCCCTGCTTGCGGGCCTCTAGGCCACAATGAGCGCCCGCTTGGGACGCCACCTGCCTTGCTGTCTTCCCTCTTCGGGAGGGAAAGGATCCTGGATCAGACTTTGTTGTCACGCCAACTCGCCTCTCTTACGATGCCAACCCATGGAGCACGCCCGCGCCTGCGACAACTACGTCATCTACGCAGGGGAGGCCCACGCGGTTTGCACCCGAACTGTCGTCTTATAGCGCATTCCCCGTTGTCTTTTTGATGAACGCCTAGTTGGAGCGTTTTTGTTTGAGTGCGCGCAGGCCTGAGGCTGGAAGCCTCAACCGCGCGGAGGAGACGGTCCCTCGTGGTTGTCGGGGGGCCAGCGTGGAGATGATTGATGGACCACCCGTGGGCATTTTCCCGCTGCCAGGCTACCGCGCAGCAGTTCTAGACGGGGCTAGGACGAGGATAAATCCGTTCCAGAGCGTTCCAGAACGCTTTCAGAGCTTTCCGGAACGCTCTGAGAATGCCGCGGCGCCCGAGACATCCGCCAGAGCCGCCGGATCACAGAGATTCTCGATTGATCCTCACCCGATGTGATCCTCGTGCCGGCTTCGTCTTACAATGTCGCGATGGATTGTTAATTCCGGCTGGCTGACGCAGGCTTTGCGAAGCCGTTTGGAGGTTCCGGGAAACAGACCACCTGCGCCGCACGCTCCTCATCGTCCTCCTCGTCCTCCTCCTCCTCCTCCTTCTTCTCCTCGTGCCCTTCACCATTCTCAGGTTGCGTTCGAGCACCGCGCGACTGCTTTCGGCCCGTCTGGCTGCTCGGTCCTGTTCATGATTGCACGTGCTGCTGATGCCTTCCGAGTGGGGCTTCAGATACGAGGCTTGCGGGGAACTTGTGGGCAACACGCCACATCGCGCTGCTCACTGTGGCTGGGAGGCACTGTGCAGATGCCTTGGCCCGCGTTGTCGAATGCAGAAACAGGGGGTGAGCGATGGCACGGATAACATCATCATAAGCTATACCCTAACCAGTGGTCGCATTGAAGATAACACCATGCCCTATTCAAGCACATTTCTTTCGCCAGTTCTTGCTTGTGTTTCACATCTGGACTCGAAGCCATCCAGAGACAATCACGTAGACTTGGAGCACGAGCAAGAATTGACATCGCCCCGAGATGGCGCAAGAGGCCTCCAAATCGACCCAAGAGCGGCCCCAAGACGGCCTGTGAGGCCCCAAGTCCAAAGAATGCTCCAAGAGGCCGCTCAAGGGACTCAAGCGAGGGACAGCGAAGGAGCATTCAGAGGTTCCCACAAAACAAATTCCCCGAATACCCCCAGCGTGCCTTGCTTAGACCCCCAAGAAGCATCATATGCCCCCAGCACAACCCCATAAGGCCTGAACAAATATCCAAGAGGCCCCTGGTCCACAGCCCCGTCACGGTGGCGGGATGGGCTCAATGCGGGTTTCCATCGCCCCTAGACCCAAAGACGCTACCCATACGGCCGAGAGGAACTCGGGATGGCCGAAGAGGGCCCCACAACCGCCCCAGAGGCCCCGAAGAGGAGGAGAAGGAGGTGAAAGGACGACCCTCCAGCATGCGTCGACAATATTCCAAGACCGCTCAAACACGGCAGAAGGCGGAAGAGGAGGAGAAGGAGGAGCAGAAGGAGCACGCGGAGGAGATACCTCGAGGAGACCCCCAATGCGCTCCAGAAAAAGCCCAAGAAGGACAAACGTTTCCACAGGGGGTCCCAGTGTTACTTACTCGCCCCCCTGCTCCTCCTTTCTTTCTCATCCCCCTCCCCCTCCAACTTCCCCCTTATCCGTCCCTTCCGCCCCCTCGGGCCACAACAGAGAGGGTCGAACAAAGGTAGAGCAGGAGGAGGAGGAGCAGCAGGAGGAGGAGGAGGAGGCTTAGGAGGATGAGCGTGGCCTTCGAACGGGGAGGTAAGAGCACGCAATGTTGGGTAAAGAGGCCACAGCCATGCCACAGTAACATTCAAATGTGATGTAAAGTTCAAGCCCACAGGGCCCCCCAGATGGCCTCACGAGAGCTCAATGACGGATGAGGCAGGCGAGGCGATGGCTTTGAGGGTGCCTTGCGCTATGTTTTTCAGTACGGTGCACGGCTTTCAGCACACCGACTGCGCATTTTGTAGATACCGGGAACGCAGCCCCTGGCGCCCCGAGCCCCCGCACAACATTGGGCCGCAGTGTACATCAAATGGCGCCTCCTACCCTCGGGCCTCCCCCACCAGAAGTTCCACGAGAATCCCCAGACAGCCCAAGAAGGGTCCCTAGAGGGCCCCTAAGACGATCCAACTTGGTCCCGAGACGGCCCACAGGCGCCATGCGAGCGCCCTAAGGCGCCCGACATTGCCGCAAGACGGCCCAATAGTTCCCCGGAGACGGCCGAGGAGAGCCCCAAGACAGTTCCTAGAGGCAACATTCATGGAACACCCCCTGAAGTTCTTCAACTAATTTTGGAGATCTTGCCTATTCTAGCTTCCAGCCGCCCAGCATGGCCCAACAGGCCCCCAAGATCGCCCCAAGAGGGTCCGTAGCATGTTTGTTGCTCGAGTTGCTTTCGCTCAAGAGTGGCGGCTAGAGTAGTGGAAGAGCGTTGCCGCTCAAGGGTACCTCGTCCGATGACCGTAACACCAGTCGCCAATTGCAGCACCGCGGGCCCAGGCATGTCCCACGAGCTGAGCGAACAGCGGGCGAAGCACCCTGGAGAGCAGAGGACGCTGTCGACCCTCTTACCCGAGCAGGAGCGGGAGGATCTGCCCGATTGTTCACCGACGGGGACGGCGCTGCAGTCGCAGACGGTCTGCTCTCCTTGCCACGCGGCACCATTTGGGACGGCTTGCGCCGACGGCCCGCCCATGCAGCAGCTGCAGACCGCCGTTGAGCTGCCGCTCGAGGCTGCCGCATCCCTGCTCCGCACGGTGGACATGGATCTTGCGGACGAGCTCTGCCGAGTGCTATCGTTGCTGCGTCGCGTGGTGGTCGACACGGCGTCGGTTCTCGCCAGCTTGGGCTGCGCGGCACGGGGCATCGCCGTTGGGGCGTTGCCCATGTTGCGCGCCGCCCTCGCCTCCTCGAGAACGAAGAGGACAGCCGTGGCCAACTCGATCGGCACTGCCCAGGGCTTGGTCCTGGAGCGTCATGACGAGGTAGCGCAGGTTCTTCACAGCCATGTGGTCTTGGTCGAGCGGGTCCACTACGTCCACCGCTGTCTCCTCGTCACCACTGACGGCCATGGCGCGGAAGCGGATGCGGGTGCGGGTGCCGAGGCGGTGGAGGGGCTGCGAGAAGGTCAAGCAGGTTTTCAGGACGGCGTTGGGCCCAGCGGGCACGGCGTCGGCGAGGCGCTGGGCACCGCGCTCGTGCACCTGGACGAGGCGATCGACGCCCTGGAGGAGTGCTCGGACCGTTGGCGCATGCTGCGGCGCACGGAGCGCCTGCTCGCAAGCGTGGCCGAGTCCGCGCAGGACATCCGCGGGCGGTTGCTATCGGGGCCGAGGATCCTCGATCTGCAGCCCAGGTTCGAGCCCTTCGTCGCCTCCTTGGAGCAGTTCTGCCAGCTGTGCTGCCCCGAAGACTCAGTTGCAGCCCTTGGGCGCCAGCACGTCCTTTGCAGCCAGGTCGCAGATGCCGAGGTGGGCCCCAGCGTCGTGGACGGCAGCTGCGGCTCCGAGACGGCTTCATCTTTGGCAAGGGGCAGGGCCCAGAGTTGGCTTCTCAGTGACGCCTGACCCTCGCGCGCAGCCCTGGCAGTCTTGGGAGTGCGTGCGTGTTGGTCGTAGCCCTGGCCTCGTGCGCTCTCACGGCTGTGCCGCAGACGCCAAAGACCCTTGTCTTCCGCAAGATGTGCTATGCAAGTGGGCTTTTTCGTTGCTCCCAGACACTCTCACTCTTCCCGACCCTGACTCTCGCCGTCATGATGCTACTCTATTACATTCCTGGGCTTGTGCCGAGGCAAGCGGCGGGCGGCGGCCGGCAGCTTGAGCGCCCAGCTAGGGTGCCCAAAGGGTTTCCGTAATCGGTCATAGTGCAGTCCCTCTACCGCCTCTGGCGTTGGCTCGCAGCTTCGGCGCGCGCGCCAGAATTCTGTCTCTGTTTTGTGTGGCTTCCTGCTGGGGGGCCCCGTGCCGTCGTTGCACAGAGGGACGCTTGCTCAGAGCATCCTCGCGGCGTGGGCCGCTCTGCCAATCCTGCCCCCGGCAGCCTCTGGAGACAGCAAAGCTCGGTGCTGAGGGAGCGGCGGCAGCGCGAGGCACGCATGCTGGTCGCAGTCGACCTCATGGTTCACCAGGGTTGGGGAGGGGGAAGGAAGCAGGCTCGCGTTGATGCGCATGCGTCAATGTACGTTTTCACTGGGAACAACAGGGAACAACAAGGGCACATAGCCTTCACATTGTATGTGACATGCCGACCAACGCCAACGCGAGAGCCATTGTTGGGGGCGGGCAGTGGTGGTGCCACACTGGAATTTGCCGATCGCCCGGTGCCTGTTGGCGCGCTTCGCCGGACGACGTGTTGCGGAGGCGGTCTCGTCAGCTGGACAATGGGCGCAGGCGGGGGGGCGACCGAGGGAGATGAAGGGTGAAAGGTGCCACCGTGGATCCGGGTTTCCAGAATCTGCCACAGGGCCGTTCTTTTACTGCCTTTCGTGCGGACACTCGAAGAAGAAGAACGACAGATATAGAAATGTTCGGCGCTCCGCGTGGATTTCTTGGATCCGCGCTGGGCCCCCCAGCGCCGCCTCCGGCGCCGCCCGTGGCGCGCTCCACGCGCCAAGTAGGGTGGTCCAGCGCAGGTCCAAGAAATCCGCGCGGAGCGCAACAAGTTTATGTTTATGTATTTCTTTCTTCTTGTGGACACGCGACTTTGCACCCGCGCCCGAATTCTGTCTCTGTTTTTTTGTTGCTTCCTGCTGGGATCCCTGTGCTGTCGCTGCACAGAGGGATGAGTGTTCAGAGCATCCTTTCGGCGTTGGCCGAAACGCCAATCCTGCACAGCACAGCTTTTGAAGACAGCAAAACTCGGTGCTGAGGGAGCGGCGGCAGCGCGAGGCACGCATGCGGAGCCGATATTATTGTAGTGGCCTCCGGCCAGTGCCGCCGATCCGGGGCGCTCCGGGTGCCTGTGGAAATGAACGACGACGAGGAAGACGAAAACGACGAAGAAAACGAATACGTCGACGACGACGACGACGAGAGCGACGACGACAACGACCACGACGACGACGACGACGGCGATGACGACGACGGCGACGCGAGCGACGACGACGACGATGACGCGAGCGACGACGACGACGACGACGACGACGACGACGACGACGACGACGACGACGACGACGACGACGACGACGACGACGACGACGACGACGACGACGACGACGACGACGACGACGACGACGCGACGACGACGACGACGACGACGACGGGGGGGGAGCTGGGTTGCAGGGGGGGGGGTCTGCTCTGCAGGGGGGGTCCGCTCGGCAGAGGGAGGGACTGCAGGGGAGAGGGGGGGTCCGCTCTGCAGGGGGGGGGGGCTGCAGGAGGGGGGGTCTGCTCTGCAGGGGGGGGGGGGCGCAGGGGAGGGGGGGGGGTCCGCTCTGCAGGGGGGCGGGGCTGCACGGAGGGGGGTCCCTTTGCAAGGGGGGGGGGGGGGGGGGGGGGGGCTGGCTGCAGAGGAGGGGGGTGGGGGGTCCGCTCTGCAGGGGGAGGGGGGGAGGAGGGGGGTCTGCTCTGCTCTGCAGGGGGGGGGGGTGGGGGGGGGGGGTTCTGGAGGGGGGGGGGCTATGCTGCAGGGGGGGGTCTGCTCTGCAGGGGAGGGGGTGCAGGGGAGGGGGGGGAGGGTCTGCTCTGCAGGGGGGGGGGGGCTGCAGGGGGGGGTCCGCTCTGCAGGGGGGGGGCTGGGCTGCAGGAGGGGGGGGGGGGCGCTCTGCAGGGGGGGGGTCCGCTCTGGAGGGGGGGGGGGGGCGAAGCACTGAAATAGGTCGGAAATAGGTCGAAAATGAGGTCCCCCCCCCCCTGCGAAGCACTGAATTAGGTAGGGAATAGGTCGGAAATGAGGTCCCCCCCCGCAGAACGAAGCTTGAGCGAGCTCAAGCCCACGCTCTCAGAAACTCACACGCCGGATCGGCGGATTTTTCACATAGGGTGCGCGTGGAGGGGGAAGCAAGGCAATCGGGGCGTTCACACAGGATACGCGACGCATTCTACGGGTCGCGCACGGGAAGCTCACAGAACCCAGCGGCGATTTGTCATACGTGCTTCATGCCGCCAGGGTATAGTTTCAATATCTCGCGTTTAATTGTGGCACCGGCCGCAGGGCTCGAAAAGAAAAGACTGCGGGCGAACCGACTGAGAGCCATTGAGCATCTCCCGATACCTCGCCTGCGGGCCCCTGAACCACACTGAGCGCCCGCCTGGGACGCCGCCTGCATTCCTGTCTTCCCCCCCTCCGTCCCCTTCAGGAGGGGAAGGACCCGAAGGTCAGACTTTGCTGTTCGGCCCACTCGCCTCTGTCACGATGCCAACCCATGGAGAGCGCCCGCGCCTGCGACAACTACGTCATCTACGCAGGGGAGGTCCACTCGGTTTGCACCCGAACCGTCGTCCTAGAGTGCCTTCCCCGTTGTCTTTTTTGGTGAACGCATAGTTGGAGCCTTTTTCTGAGTGCGCGCGGCCCTGAGGCCGGAAGCCTCAACGCGCGCATTGGCTTTACTCCTCCGCGCGGACGAGACAATCCCTCGTGGTTGTCGAGGGGCCAGCGTGGACTTAATTTAGTTAATGGATCACCCGTGTATATTTTCCGGCTGCCAGGCTACCCCGTAGGCAATGCCGGACACGGCTAGGACGAGAACAAATCCGTTCCAGAGCGTTCCGTAACGCTTTCAGAGCATTCCGGAACGCTCTGAGAAGGCCGCGGCGCCTGAGTTATCCTCCAGAGCCGCCAGATCTCAGAGATTCTCGATTGATCCTCACCCGATGTGATTCTCGTTCTGGCTTCGTCTTACAATGTCGCGATGAATTTTGAATTTCCGAAGAGCCGACAGCGGTAGATTCTACATTGGGAAAGCCTAGAACACTATCCCTCGTGCTGGCTGGCTGACGCAGGCTTTGAGAAGCCGCCTGGAGGTTCCGGGAAGCAGGCCACCTGCGCCGCACGCTCATCTCATCGTCCTCCTCGTTCTCCTTCTTCTCTTTCTCCTCGTGCCCTTCCCCCTCCTCAGGGTGTGCTCGAACACCGCGCGATTGCTTTCAGCTCGTCTGGCTGCTCTGTCCTGTTCATGGTTGCACGTGCTGCAGATGCCTTCCGAATGGGGCTTCAGATTCGAGGCTTGCAAGGAACCTGCGGGCAACCCGCCACCTCGCGCTGCTCACTGTGGCCGGGAGGCACTGTGCAGATGCCTTCGCCCACGTTGTCGAATGGAAAAAAAGGGGGTGAGCGATGACACGAATTGCATCATCATGCCTTCTCCAAGTTATACTCTAACCAGTGTTCGCATTGAAGATAACACCATGCCCTATTCAAGCACCGTTCTTTCGCCAGATTGTGCTGGCGTTTGGCGTCTGGGCTCGAAGCAATCCAGAGACAATCACGTAGTGTGAAATACACTCTGCCGCAACAGCACCGTTGTGATAAGCGCCCCCGCCACACAGCGCCACCCATTGATGGGATGAAGGTCTCGCGCTCTTTGATCGAACATGCGAGGCGGTCGCACAGTAGCAGTGCTCAAAGGGGCCCCCTGTCGGTCTACTGAGAGCCAGACACAGCAGCGGCACGCTTGTATCACGCTAGTACAGAACATACACGATCGTGAGAGGGCCTTGCATTCTTAGGCACGGATGTTAGTCCACACCCCTCTTTATCAAAGCACAGGCCTCAACCAACGCAACATGGGTTCTGCCGCATACGAAACTCAACGCCCAACTGGCGCAAGACATACAAAACTCAACGCCCAACTGGCGGGAGAAAGTATGAACTGAACGCAAGAACTGAAATCCGAGTAAACCTCTCTCTCACGTAGCCTCCTGCTCATCGCCCGAGCCCGCATGTTGCTTCGCTTCGACTCCAACTGAGTCTGCCTTGCGCCTTATCTTCAAGTCCCGTCTCATCGCCGCCTTACGGTCCTTGAACTTCTTCATCTCTGTGCTGGCGTTGATGGTGTACTCTTTGCTGCACAACACCCGCTGGAGGACCTGGTCGTCCAGCGCATCTCCCTTAGTCAAAGGGTCTGCCAGCATCACGTTGGTGTCCACCCGACGTAGCTCATCTCCACCCCTCGCCAGTAGCTGCTTCAGCGCTGCAAGCTCGATGCCCACACTCTTATCCTGGGGCATGCCCACGTCCTGGTTCAGGTGGTCCACCACGCTCTTGGCACCGCACATCCACAGTGCGTGGATCTCCTTTGTCCGGCTCTCCCACTTAGCAATGTGGAACTCTGGTTCACGACTCTCGAGCAACACCGCCCTGAGCCAAACCGCCATCTCGGTGCCCTTCGCCAGCGCATACGTCTCCGCCGCCAGAGTGCTCTGGCACACGCGCTTATCGACCTGACTCTTCCACTCCATGACGTACATCTTCTTCTTGCCGTTCTCGTCCAGTGGTGTCATCAGCCCGACCACTCGCCCTTGCTGGCTACGAAAAGGCTCCATTCGCGTGCGCCGAGTCCGTGCTCACGAACACGTGCGCACTCTGCCAGTCCACAAAACTTCCGCGAATTATGACCTTCCGGTACGCAAACCGTGTGCTTGCTTCACTGCCTTGTTTCACTCGAACAGGTCGTTCACCGTCGGTGGCGCGAAAGCTGACTGTCCAGTCGAACTCGCAAAAGATAGATCCATCCTTGTCTGTCGCTGCAACCATGATCGACTCCCATAGCGTCCACGTAGCATGGAAATCTCGGCTGGCGTGTATGCGGCATCCCGCTGTCGCTTCTTGCTCGGTGCGACCTGGATCGGGGTGATGGTCTTGGCGCGCTCCTTCTGCCCAATCTCCACGGTGCCGTCGCTGCTCTTTTCGATCGTCTTGCCGCAGTGCTGGAACTTCAGCACCTCGTCTTGGTCAAAGTCCACCAGGCTCTTGACGGTCTTGAGGCTCTCCTCGTAGTGCTTGCCGTAGCCCGCCATCAAGATGTCGTCAACGTGCGTCGTGCACATGCCGACTAGCTCCCCGTCATGCCACAGGTTGAACAGCGCTGGCTCCAGGGTGGTCATCTTCCAGTTGCTGGTGAGGAGACTCTTATACGCCTTCTTCACCACCCACGCGCAGCGTCGCCCGAACCGTAGATCGGGACGTTTGAACGCAGCAGCGGTCCTTCAGGAAGGGAAACTCTGGGTATGCCACCAGACGGTGGCCTGAGGTACAGTTCGCGTTCCATGATGTCCCCCTCTACAGGTAGGCGTTCTTCGCATTCATCTTGCGTACCACGCGAGCTGGCCCATCACGATGTCCTCCACCAGATGCCGCCCAGGCCAGTACCATATGCTAGGCCAGAAGACTCCCAGTCGGCGCATCTAGCCGGTAGTTGGAGTCCTTCTCCAGATTGCCCAGCACCACCAGTCTCGCCTTCAACTTGACGGGGAGGTTGTTCTCGTCCGTCCGCATCGCCTCGTTCTTGTCCGTGGGTACGCATCGTGTTGGCACAGCTTGCACATACCGCGGCAAATCACGGACCTGCTTCGCGGTAAGGTTCTCGACCGTAGTGACACCAGCTGCTCCATTCCTTCTTCTTGGCCTCATCGAGCGCCTCCTTCAAGTGCTTCGGGATCTCTCGCTCCTTGAGCTCACGTCGTGGCGGGTCCTTACTGAGAATGAGGGCACTTTCAGTAACCATTCGCGGGTAAAGACACGTTTTGATGATGGTCCTTAGTAATGACCCCGTCAGCGAGGAGTCTTCAGCAAGGATGCCTTTAGTAAGGTCCCCAATCAGCAAGGATCCCTGGAGTAAGGATTGATTGGTCACGCTCCATTGGCAATGACCCCCTGGTACTCATGCCCGTAGTACGGACCCTTAGTAATACTGTGTGTAGTAAAGCATATCAGGGAGGAGTCTGTTACTAAGTACCCTCTCGGTGAGGGCCCCTGTAGTAATGATCCCTGACTACTATGTCATTGAGCAGTGGCTCCGTAGAAAGGATGCGTGTTCCTGTGCAAGGGCGTCTTCTGTAAGGGGACTCTGTTAACCAATGCTTGTAGTGAGGCGTTTTTGATGCCCGCGTCCGGGGTGGGGGCCAAGTGCCGGCGTCGCGAGAAGCCCAGTCGGGTTGGCAGGGCCCTAGCGGGCGTCTCGAGGCCCGCTTTCAGCGGGAAAGTCCCGCCCCCACGGCCCCGTTCGTCGTGGCTCCGTCCGCCCGAACAGGAGCGCCGTTCCGTTTTGCCCGCAGGTGGCGCGGTGGCGCAGGGCTCAGGGGCGCGAGGGCTAAGGAGAGTCCTCCCATGAGGGTTCCTCACCGCGGATGCCTTCTGTAAGGGATCCTGAGTAAGGGGTCTCTTGAGAAAGATTCCTTCGCCAGAGTACTTGGCGCGCAGGCGGCGGCGACGCGGCGAGCCCGGCAGAGGGTCCAACCGCGCGCAGTTGTGACTGCCGCAAAGCAGATGGGCGGAAGGAGGCGGGGGCCCCTCTGGGGCCGCCCCGCGCGGAGGCGCCGACGCCGCGCTGCCGTGGTTGCAGCGACCCCGACACTGCGCAACTGTGGGCGCCACCGAGCAGGACCTTCAAAACGTGGCAGTGGCGATCGACACGGGCGCAGATCGGCACGCGAGTTTTGTCGTTTGGGCATCCTGTGGAGCCCCCCAATGGGGCGCGAAACGCGCGCCAGGGGCCAGCGAAATTAGCGTGGCCAGGGCGAGCGAAATGATTGATTCTGCCCAGGATTGTTTTACTTCGACCTTCTGTATAAAAGCGTGGCGGGACCGAGCGACGCGAGCCCGCTACTGCGTGCCTTTTTCTTTATAAACGAGGTTGGCTTTCTGTGGAGCTCCGCCGGGGCTTGAAAAACGCGGCAGGGGCGAGCGAGATGAGCTTGTGATCGCACGCGGATTTGTTATTTCGGCCTTCTGCAGAGCTCCCGAGGGATTTGAACACCACAACAAGGACGGGCCAGGGGCGAGCGAGATGAGCCGACTGCACGCCGAGTTTGTCATTTCGGCCTCCTGTGGAGCTGCTGTGGCGCCTTGGAGACGCGGCGGTGGCGAGCGACATGAGCCCGCAATTGCATGCGGACTTTTTCATGCCAGCATTCTCTGGATCTACAATGGGGGTTGATAAGTCAAAATCGCACCAGCGTGGGCACGGTGCCCCCGAGGGCGTTCGGAGGCCACGCCTGGGCGAAGTTCAGCCTCTGACCTGAGGTTCTCAACCTGGTCTCAACGTGGTCACAGCGCCCTCGAGGGCTGTGCGGAAGACACGCCCGGGCGACGTGGAGCCTCTGGCAGGATGGTCTCAACGCGGTCCCACCAGAAGCACGGCATTCTCGAGGGTTGCGGAAGTCACGCTTCGGCTGCGTTGAGCCTTGGCCCGAAGGTTGCAGAGTGGTCCCAGCATCGGCACGGAATCTCCAATGACTTCGCGGTGATCATGGTGATGCCGTCATTCGGAAGGGTCCGACGCGGTCTTCACATGGACGCGAAAGTTTCGACGATTATGTGTCAATAATGTTCAGACCGTCGTTTTGCAGGCTTCATCGTGGCTTTCACAGGGCCGAGAAGTCATCGAGGACTGCGCGAGGGTCACTGGGCCAATGTCAATGTTCTCGCATGTGGACAGCGCGCGTCAGCGAGGCAGCGACGGCTTGCGTTTGAAAATGTAGTCTCGAAGTGGGAAATACCGTTGTTGGGACCTCTTGGGGCCTCGGGGGGGCCTCTTGGGGGCGTCTGGGGGCCTTGTGGCTTCCTCTTGGAACGGAAGTCTCGGATTTCCACTTCGTGCTCCCCTTCTTGGTCCCCTGTTGGGGCCGTCTTGGGGCTATCTTGGGCCGTCTCGGGCGCCCCTTGGGCCCTCTTGGGCCGTCTTGGAGCCCTCCTGGGGGCCCTGGGGTCGTCTTGGGGCGGTCTCGGGGGCCTCTTCGGGGCCTCTTGGCGCGGTCTTGTGGGGCCGTTTGGGACGTCCTGGGTCGTCGGACACTGGCAAATTGGAGAACCCCATAAACATTGAACACCGATGAAGGATCTATCGGGGCCTGCTTGGAAGGCTCTTGGAGGCTTCTTGGGACTTCTTGGGTGTTGTTTCTGCCGATTGGAAGCCATCATGGGCGTCTTGGATTGTTGGTTTGGCGATCCGGGGTCCTCTTGGACCGTTTTGGGGGCCCCTTGGGGCCTTCTTGGCTCGCCTAAGGGCCTTCTTGGGCTTGAACACGTCATGCGACAAGCCGCGGCGGGCCCCCGAGGACACGCGATTTCTGAAGAATCCTCACGATGGAAGACGGAGGCTCCAGGGGATTGAACAATGACCCGAGGATGCTCGAAGTTTGTCCCAGGGGTCGGTTGCGTATATATATATATATATACACACGTATGCACATGAAGACATGTGAATGCTTACATATATACACATCTATGTATGCCTGTACATATATATATTGACATATGTAATGACAAGTGTGCCTGTCTGCGTGTCTGTGCGTATGTATGTGTATATATATATATATATACGTATGTGTGCGCGTAAGTGTTTATATATATGTATATATATGTGTGTACATATATATATATATGTGTGTGTGTGTGTATCCGTAAGGGCTTCGCCCCCATGCCGCCGGCCCCCCTCTCTTAGAATGGGACTTTCCAGAACTGTGTTGGGATGCCTGGGCGCTGACGTGAAGCAATGTCGGGGCGACAGGCGATTTACAAGGGTTTACGGCTTCGGTGGCGCAAGTATTATGTACATTACGATGGTTGGTAGTTTCGGGGACGCGAACCTTGTGTAAATTACAAAACTGTGTGGCCTCCAGGCATTGAACTAGTGTGTAATGTACAAGAGGGTTTCTGGTCTCGGTGGCGCATATATGATATAATGTACAAAGGTGTATGGCTTGGGGGACGCGAGTATAATGTAAGTTGCAAGAGTTTGCGGCCTCGGAGACGTAAGCGCGCTGTAATTTACAAGGGTTTATGGCCCTGGGGACGCGACGATTGAGTAATGTTCGAAGGTGTATGGCGTCGGGGGCGCAAACACTTTGTAATTTACGTGCGTTTATGGTTTCGGGGGCGCGAATCTGGTGTAATTTATTAGGGATTTGCTTCGGGGGCGCGAATATGGTATAAGTTACAAGGAATTGTTGTTTCGGGGAGGCGGATATGGCATAATTTACTAAGGATTATGGCCTCGGGGGCGCGAGCATCGTGTATTTTTACATGCCCCAGGCCCCCTGAGACATTCAGATCAGACAGCGCGGCCTGGGCGTGATGAAAAAACTGGTTCGGGGCCTCCCCCCTCGCGCGTTCAGCAGCAATAAACAGTAAGTAAGCAGAAAGCAGGCCTGTAACAGTGGAAACTGGAAGCTGCAACTGGAACAGGGAGCTGCAATCCTCATCCTCGCAGCCTGGTGGCCCCGCAACGGGTTCGGCGGATATAAGAACGTTGAATTCTTGCCCCCCCCCCGACTACACCAACCCAGGGCACAATGGCAAATTGGCACATCCACTCGGTAACAGAATTTTCCCCCCTTGGGTCCGCGGCCCGTGTTCGGCCCGTTGTGGGGGTTTCTTGCCCCCCCCCCCGATGCGTCACTGAGGCTGTTGAGGGCGTCTCAAGACGAAGACGGCGCCCAAAAGACCCCGAGACCGCCAAGTCGTGTTCAAGACACTGTGCAAACTTCCCCAAACAGCCCCAGAGGCGCTTCAGACGCCCCCAGAAGGCCCCAAGCGGACTCCCTAGAGCGCACCATTATGCCACATCCAATGATGTGCGCTGGTCTTTGAAGGATTGAATCGTTCCTTCTTCGTTTCGCGTTCGACCGCCCAATACGAATCAAGAGGCCCTCAACATCGCCCCAAGACGGCCCCGTAGTCCCCCCAAGACGGCCCCAAGATGGCCCAAGGTACACCCCAGAGGTGGACCCCAAGAGGCCGAGACCACAGGCCAGCCCTCAAAGGAGGCTTCCCAGAGGCCCCCCAAACCGCCCCCAAGATGCCTTCAATAGGCCCCCAGAAGCCCCCATAATATTTTTAGGGGCTCCTGAGAAGCCCTCCCAGGATACACGATGATGATGATGATGATGATGATGATGATGATGATGATGATGATGACGATGATGATGATGATGATGATGCTGATGATGATGATGATGATGATGATGATGATGATGGTGGTGATGATGATGATGCTGATGATGATGGTGGTGATGATGATGATGAATACGACGATGACGATGATGAGGATGATGATGATGCTGACGCTGATGCTGATGCTGATGCTGATGCTGATGCTGATGCTGACGCTAGCGACGACGCTGATGATGATGATGATGATGATGATGGCGATGGCGATGATGGTGATGGTGATGGCGATGGTGATGATGATGCCGACGATGATGCTGATGATGCTGTTGATGTTGATGGCGATGCTGATGATGCTGATGATGGTGGTGATGATGATGGTGATGCGGGTGGTGCTGATGGTGATGACGATGATGGTGATGGCGATGGCGATGGTGATTTTGATAAAGCTGACGATGTTGATGCTCATGCTGATGTTGATGCCGATGCTGATGCTGATGGTGCTGATGGCGATGGCGAAGGCGATGATGATGCTGCTGCTGATGATGATGGTGCTGATGATGATGCTGATGATGATGGTGATGATGATGATGATGGAGATGATGATAATGGAGGCGATGGCGATTGTGCTGGTGCTGGTGGTGGAGGTGGTAATGGTGATGGTGATGGTGATGATGATTGTGATGATGGTGGTGGTGATGGTGGTTGTGGTGATGATGATGATGGTGGTGACGGTGATGGTGGTGGTGGTGGTAACAATGATGGCCCTCATATGCTTCCAAGATAGGGAAGTTCGAGGCCCAGGAGACCCCTCCCCAAATTTGCCCCCAAGACCCCGAAGATGCCATAAGATGCGCCGGTAGAGGCTTCAAAGGGGCTCCCAGAAGCCCCGTGGAGGCCCCCAGAAGGTTTCAACAGGCTCCACAGAGGCGCTCACCCAGCCACGAGTCCCCCAAGCAGCACCGCAGCAAATCCCAAGAGGCTCTCACATACTTCATGTTTTCCCATTTCCTCCAGCCATCAGCGACGGTCGCAACGTCCAGATCCCACGTGCTCGGGAGGCGTACCCCGCGAACCGAGAACTCTGAGCTAGTTTGGAGCGCCCGTTGGAGCACCAATAGTGGGGCACGAGGTTGTCCGGATAAGCTCCAGGCGCCCAACGAGTGCCAACGGCCGAAGGAACGCCCGCTATGAATTGATCAAGGGCTGTTGTTTGCTAGAACCCCAGCGCGGGTCGTTCTAGTTTGTACATTTACGCCGATACCTTCTTCGGCCGTCTTCAGCCGTCTGGGGGGCCTCTGCGAACGTCATGGGGCAGCCTTGGCCTCCAACGCTCGTATATTGTGTGCGCTTCGAGGGTTCGTGGCGTCGACGGCGCGAACATTGGGTACTGCACCAAGAGACATGACCTCGATGGTGTCAGTTCCAGGTGTGTCTACAAGTCCCAGAGAGGCCTGCGTTTAAGCGGTATGTGCGGTACCAAAGCTAGCGCGCAAAGCGTCATAGTCGGCCCCTCTGGCGAACCACTGTCGGACATCACTGGTAACAGTGGGATATGCTCGCTGCGTACCTGAGTATGAAGCTGAAAGAAAGTCCAGATGTTCCCGGAGAGGGTTCTGGAAACCTTCCGACCGCCAGGCCAGGTCCCATTCCGCAAAGCGTTCCGTAGATGCGTATGGAAACTAATCGGAAACAGGGTTGCAGTCCCGAGCCGGTAGTAAGGGCGGCTTCGACATTATCATTCACGTTTTCTCCAAGGTTTCCATTTCACTCGCCTCCACCCATCCAGAGTATCATCGACTTGGTTGCTATCTTCGTCGACCGTCCGCTCACGGTGCTCGCTAAGCGTTTTTATTCATGAGAGCCGGGCGACTCCCAGGAAGCGACGCGCAGGCCTCAAGTCGAGAAGCATCGGAGATAGTCCCAAGGCCTTCCAGGAGTCCCCGAGGCGCCCCACGGACACCCGAGACGCTTTTTCCATGCCCCTTTGAGGCCTCCCAGAGACCGCCAGGAAACGGTTTATTTTTCACGAAATCCTCGGTGCAGCTTCAGGGTAGCGGCTGCTCATCCTTTCGTACCTCGCCCTCGTCGTAACCCAGATGTTCCCAGAGAGCCTTTCGGGAACATCTGGCGGGGGGGGGGGGCTCAACGGACAACGGACGCACGATTGGAGGGATCCGGATCCCATACATTCTGCACAACATGTTGGCGCGAAGCCTCTGAATCGTGTTCTTCCTGAGTGCCGGGACGAGCGCGACCACTGCAAGCGTTTGCGAGTGATACATCTGCCCAAGATTTGCCAGAGCCCCCAAGCGCGTATGTGTGTGTAAGCGTATACATCTACATAACGTGTTGTGTGTTTTGCGTGTGTGTGTGTGTGTATGTGTTCGTCGTGTGCCGCCGTGTGTTTATGTTTTCCTCTTCCCCGAGCTTGGGTGTCCCCTTGCTATTGAGAGGACGGAGGACGCGCTGGAGGTATAGGGAAGGAAGAGGAGCAAGAGGAGCAAGAGGAGGAGGAGGAGGAGGAGGAGGAGGAGGAGGAGGAGGAGGAGGGAGGATGGCGGAGGATCATCATCAGCAGGAAGGGGAGAATGTGGACAAGGATGTCAATGCGAATGTTTTGACGGGGGATGTGGAGTAGGAGGGGAAGCAGGAGGACTACGACGACGACCACGACGACGACGACGAAGCGTGGGGTGCAGGAGGAGAAGCAGGTGGTGGAGGAGTTGAAGAACCAGAGCTAGGACAGCACGATTGACGAGGACAAGGAGGGCGAGGAGGAGGAGGAAGACGATGAGGAGCAGACCGATGACCACGCGCAGCAGGAGCCGAAGAGGGGGCCGATCCCGCCTCGCACCCAGGACGGAAGCCCGCTGGCCGGGGAGCTCAAGCGGGAGTCTTCCAGCACCCTGAGCGACCTGCTGGGGGGCGGCGGCCCCCTCAAGAAGAGGAAGAAGGCTGCTCCTCCTTCTCATCCTCCTCCTCCACCTCCTCCTCCTCCTCCTCCTCCTCTCCTCCTCCTCCTCCTTCTCCTCTCCTCCTCTCCTTCTCCTCATCCTCATCCTCATCCTCATCCTCTCTCCCCGCCCCTCCTCCCCCCTCCCCCCTCCCTCGAGCCTCCTCCGCTTCCTCTCCAGCGGAAGGCTCGCGCTGCTTCGGCGCGGCGGCTGTGCTGGCGCGGGCGTGCGATGATGAACACCGTCTGTCGGTTCGTCCGGGGCCTCGGGGCCCACAGGGAACGACACGCGGCGCGACAACCATGCGAAGGATGGGATTGTCAGCCTCTCGGGGGCCCCAAGAGCGGCTCATGCGGTGCCAGGAAGTGGAGCTCGCGTCGTCACGGCTGGAATTTACCGTGCGAAACGATTCGTGGGTGGTTCCCTATGCGGTTCTCAGAGCCGTCCAGAGCGCTCTAGAACGGTCGCGGCGCCCGATGCAATCCCCCGACTCGCTGGCTCGTGCAGACTTCTGAGTTCTGAGTTATTCATGCCCGATGGTTGCGCTCCCTCCTCACTCTTTGGACGGGGGAGGAGGAGGAGGAGGAGGAGGAGGAGGAGGAGGAGGAGGAGGAGGAGGAGGAGGAGGAGGAGGAGGAGGAGGAGGGGGAGGGGGGAGGGGAGGGGGAGGAGGAGGAGGAGGAGGAGGAGGAGGAGGAGGAGAGAGGAGGAGGAGGAGGAGGAGGAGGAGGAGGAGGAGGAGGAGTGGGGGCAGGGGACGTGATTCTTCGGCGTAGTCTGCACAGCCCAGGAACGTTGTTCCAAGGAAGGGCAGAACCTCGTCCTTCTTTGCCTTGTCTGTGCTCTCGTGCTCATCCCTGCTGTCCTCCTCCTCCTACTCCGAACGTTCCTCCTTGTCATTGTCCTCCGCCGTACAAGGCCAGGTGGGCCCCGGCGGCCTCCTGGAGCCAAGATTAGGGGACGCGCCAGCTTGGCCTAGCCGCCAGCCAGGGAGGGACCAGGCTTGGTGCAGATGGACAGTTGGCGTCTCTGTGGAAGCCGCTGAGGACCTCGACGAGGACGCTTTTGGAGAAGGGAGGAGGATCGGTCGGTCGGACGCGGCATAATAGCAGTATGTGTACTGGGAGGGAGGGAGGGAGGATGGGTGGGAGAGAGTGGGAAGAGGAGGAGGGCTGAGAGACGGAAGGTGGCGTAACACACAGACACCCCACGTTGTGATTGTTTACATCGTGTATACATTCCAGAGTTGTTCGTTGACTTGCACCCGTGAGCCCGAAAATTGCACCACAAAGTCCTATCGCCCTGATCGGTGTATATATATATATATATAATCACGAGAGCGTGTCTGAGAGCACGGGGCACGCTCGAAATCCTCTCCCCCCAGATCTTTCATTCCCGCAGCGCCTTTGAGGTCCACCGCACCGAGCTGACCGTAGTCCCGTCGCCAAGTTGCCCTGGGCTGCCCGAGGACAAGGTGGGCTGGCCCTCCTAGGGAGGAGGAGGAGGAGGAGGAGGAGGAGGAGGAGGAGGAGGAGGAAGGCTTTTTGCACACGGCTACGGGAAAGATCCAGGCCAGATCGTCCAGGCTCGGAGGATCGTCGCTGCATCGCCGATGCATCGGCGATGGTTCGCGATCCGCACGATCTATTCCATCCCGATCTCGCCGATGCATCAGCGATGCTGCATGACCCTCTGACCCCATATGCAATGGCCCCATCCGCGCGGCATCCAGGAGAGCAGGAGGCGGAGGCACTGTTTGACGGCCAAGCGGCCAAGGGATTGTGAGGGGTTCTCAGTTGTATTCGAATGTGAAAACACGCATTCCGTCGGTCAGTGAGCTTTTGATGCTTCAGGGGATGGCGCGGCGCTCCAGGAGAGGAGGCGGATGAGGGGTCAGAGGAGAATCCATACCGATACCAATACCTTTCCGTCGCTCTCTGCCCTTGTCAGGCCTCTTTAGGTGGGCCCTCGTTAACACGGCTAGGCGTGCAACGGCACCCTGGTCAGAACACAGTACGGGATATATTCGGAGACGGCATCGGTTCTGGTACTTCGTATCCTTACAGGGGAGCATGAGGAAAGAGGTTCGAGGGGTCAGTTGGCGAGGGGGGGAGGGGGGATGAGATAGAGGAGGAGGGAGGGTGAGGGAGGAGGGAGGGGGAGGAGGAGAAGGGAGACGGAGGAAGGATAAGGGAGGAAAGGGAGGGTGGGAGGATGAGTACACCGAGGCAGGTTCGATGAGGAGGAGGCCGACAAGGATAGGGAGGAGGAGGATGAGGAGGAGAAGGAGCAGGAGGCTGTGTAGGAGGATGTGTAGGAGGATGTGCAGGAGGAGGAGGAGGAGGAGGAGGAGGAGGAGGAGGACCAGGCGAAGGAGCAGAAGTGGGACCTGGGTGAGGAGCGGGAGCGATGAGGAGGGGGGGGAACATGAGGACCCGATCACCATGGTGCTATCGACACGCTCGGAGCTCTCTGGAGCGCCAGCTGCCTCGGCTGGACTGCGACGTTGCGCACGGATGGACGGGGTGGGGGGGGGGCCGCCAGAGGATGTGGGGGAGGAATGGGGGAGAAGGGGAACGGGAGGAAGGGGAAGGAGGAGAGGGGGGACAACTACGCTGAGGAGGGGGGGGGGGAGGGCAAGTACGCGGAGGAGGAGGAAGAGGAGGAGGAGGAGGAGGAGGAGGAGGAGAAGGAGGAGAAGGAGGAGGAGGAGAAGGAGGAGAAGGAGTAGGAGGAGAAGGGGGAACGATAAGGGAGGATCAGGGCGGGAAGGAGGAACAATTACGAGAGGAGCGCGTGGATGAAACGGGAAACGGAGAGCGGGGAGGGGGATAAGGATGAGGAGGAGGAGATTGAGGGGGGGAGGAGGTTGAGGAGCAGCAACAGCATGATGACGAGGATGTGGATGAGGATGATGATTATGATGATGTTGCTGATGATGATGATGATGATGATGATGATGATGATGATGATGATGATGTTGATGATGATGATGGATGTAGTGGTGGTGATGATGATGACGATGGTGGTGGTGGTGGTGATGATGATGATGATGATGATGATGGTGGTGATGCTGATGATGATGGTGATGATGATGCTGATGATGATGATGGTGGTGGTGCTGATACTGCTGATTCTAATGGTGATGGTGGTGGTGATATTGATGGTGATGCTAATGAGGATGAGGCTAAGGATGCGGATGATGAAGATGCTGATGATGATGATGATGACGATGATGATGACGGTGATGGTGGTGGTGATGCTGATGATGCTGATGATGATGATGATGATGGTGATGATGAAGAGGAGGAGGAAGAGGAGGAACACAAATGGAAGGGAGGAGGAGGAGGAGGAGGAGGAGGAGGAGGAAGATCAGAAGTAGGAGGAGTCGGAGGAGCAGGAGGATGGTGGAGGAGGGGGATGCGCACATGGCTCCTGGGCCAGGTGAAGGAGCGGACGGAGTCCGAGGAGAAGATGCGGCTGGACATGGCCGAGATCGAGGAAACGAACAACAAACGCAACGAGCTCGAGTCCCCAGCTGCCCCCGCCACCGCGCGCCCGCCTCCCGGCGAGAAAGGTCAGCAAGCGGGTGGCCGGAACAGCGCTCTTTGCGCAGCTCCCCCCCGCTCCGTAGAGCAGTACACCGCGGGCGCCTTCTTTGCGATTTCGGCGTCGGGGGCCCTTGTTCGGGCCCCTGGGGCGCGAAGGGGGCGGTCCGCAGTGAAGAGGTGGTACTGGGTGGGATTGCACGCTCTGGTTCGTCCTCCTCCTCCTCCTCCCCCTCCTCCTCCGCCTCCCCCACCACTCTTATCCACACTGCTTTGTCTCCTCAACCTCCGATGGTCCGAACGCTACTTCACCTCCTCTTCTTCCTCCTCCTCCTTCTCCTCTTCCTCCCCCATCATCCCTCTCCTCCTCTTCCTCCTCCTCCTCTTCCTCCTCCTCCTAATCATCAGCATCATCCTCATCCTCATCATCAGCATCATCAGCATCATCATCACCATCATCATCATCAGCAGCATCATCATACAACGATCGACCACGCCTGGATGTGGGTCGGGAAGTACTGGCAGTGTGAGAGATGCCTTCGTGGCTCCAGGTCGCGGGCAAACCATCCCTGGGCATCTGCCGTGGAGGTCCTGCGGTCGGGATCCGTGGGCTCGGCGCTTCCGGATTCCGGGAGCTGGGGCGCAGGGTACTCCTTTCCGATGCCGGTGGCTCGGCTTTCGTTCTTGTGTGTGCCCGCTGCGGGCATGGCGCCAGCGGAGGGCAGGTCCCTTGCCTCCGGGGAGTGGCTCAGGGCCGTGCTTCCTCTTGGGGGCGCGTCTGTGCTGGACGCCACCCTGGCGACGACCGAGTTGCGGTGCAGGTCGGGCCTGGGAGATGGGGAGGAGGGGGGGGAGCCCCCTCCCCTTGCTCTGCGCCTCTGCCAAAGTCGCACGAAAAAATGCGGCGGCCCAGCTCGCAGCTACCAGGGGTAGTCTCCGTCGGGAGGGGGGAGGCGGGACGGGCTTCGGTCGACGGCGGCTCTTGGCAAGTCAGACTGGCGCGGCCTGCGCTCATCCAGGGCCCCTCTTTCCGAGTTGATTGTTCGCTCAGCGCTTGATCGAGCGGGTCACGCTCCTCCCGCGGGCCAGGCTGCAGGTCCGTGAGGTTGGTTGTTTCTTGGTTCGCTTGATGTTTGATGTGATTGAACCTCCTCATCATCCTCCTCGTCCTCACCTTCCTCCTTCTCCTCTGCCTCGTTTCCACACGCCGCATTCCTCACCACTCCCCCCCCCCAGCCGGCTACCGCCCCTTCGTCTCTGACTCGCTGCGCCGGTGGGCTCACCACTGTTTCCCTGCCCCGCCCAGGCTGGTGAGAACGAGGCAGGACAAGGGGGAGTTACGGAGACCACCGTGCCGGTGGATGGATCACTTTCCTGCGATTCCGATAGAGGCGGTCCTCTTCCTTCTCATGATCCTCTTCCTCCTGAAGCTGTGGAAGCCAGTGACAGCCGTGTGGGCGCGACGCCATGACCAAAACAACAGTCCCCCCCCCTTGAAACCCGCCCAAACTTCATCTCCGTTCCCATCTCGGGGACCGTCATGGCTGGGTTTTCCTGGATCAATGTTTTGACGGTTCCGAGGCGAGAAACGAGACCGCGGAGGCCGCAATGGAGGAAATTATCCTGGCGGGATGTTTCCGATATCTCCCCTCCTCTTCTTCCCCGATGTGCCACCCGAAGGTCGTACATCCTCACCATGCGGAGCAGCATCGCAGAGGGTCAGAAGTACGGCGCGTACATCACCGCGCAGGAGCGCCCCCCGACCGCCTGCAGCGGGCACCGCTGGTGCCCCCCCCAAGGCGATGCCGCGCCTCGCAGCCGCTGCGGGCAGCACGCACAACGCCTCCAGCATCGGCTTGGCGGGCCTCCCCTCGGGTGGCTTTGCAGTCTCGGGAAGGGCGAGGCCAGTGGTTCCCTCGGGCGGTTGCGAAGATAAAAACGCACAGGCCGTGAGTAAAGGTGACAGGGGTTCGGTCGCGCTGCCGGGCCAGGATACCATGACAAGTTATCATGCCCCTCCTCCTGCTCCCTCTCCTCCTCGTCCTCAGATTCCTCTCTCGGCCACTCCTGGCATCCCCCAGACTCCCCTGGTTTCCAAAACCGCAAACAAATATGCGCAGCATATGAGGTACATTATACGAGACGCGACTCCTGATTTGCAACACGCCTATTTGCGCATACATATATATATATATGTATATATGTATATGGGTGTCGATACTGTGTATGCGTGCTGGTGTGGTGTGTGATTGTGTCAGGCAGACCTATGGGATGCACGACATGGTTTTTGTTTGCTGGGGCTCATTTCAGGTAAGAGGCGCGAATTGAACAGCATGGCCGGGGCCCGACGCGATGGCGACGCGCGGCACGCGGGTCCAGCGGGGGCGAAGCGACGCGCGGCACGCGGCGCGAGGCGTGAGGCGCATCCAGGGCCCCACGCGTCGGCGGCGGCGGCGACGTGCGGCAGCGAGGGCCCGCGGGGGCACAAGGTGACGATGGTGACAACCGCGCAAGCGGAAGGCAGGGCCGATGGGGGCCGCGCAGCATAGGGAAGAACGCTCAGGGCCCTTCGTGTGCGCGGCGACGATGGCGACGGCGGCGGCGTGGCGCCACCAGGGCCATTGGGGGGCGCGAAGAGGGGAATTGCCAAGGGCAGGTGCGGCGGCGGCGGCGGCGACGTACGACAATCAGGACCACTCGGGGGCGCGTGGTGGGGCAGGAATGAAGAAAGCCCAAGGCCCTGTGCGGCGGCGACGACGGCGGCATACGAGAATCAAGATCACCAGGGAGCGCGAGGTGGGGAATGCCTAAGGCCCCACATGGTTGTGACAGCGGCGAAAGGTGCGGCATTAAAAACCAATTCTTCCAAAGCCAAGTAGAAGCCCATTTGTTCGATTGTGCAACCACTATGTAGTTCGGGTACCTTCCTCATCATTATCCTCCTCTCTCCATCTCTCTTGCTCCTCCTCCTCCTCCTCCTCCTCCTCCTCCTCCTCCTCCTCCTCCTCCTCCTCCTCCCACCTCCTCCATCGTCAGAGCCACGCTCTGCACAAACTGTTGCGTCTCCCCCCTTCCAGCTCTGCCCTGGGGGAATTGCATTCCTTGCACTGGCTGCGAGCCCCAGAGCCTCTGAAAATGAAAATGATGGGGGTGGCGGCGATGTGGAGGGCGGCGAGTCGTTCGTTTCGAGGTTGGGGCCATGTCCTTGAGAGATTGCGCGACCGCGCGCAGAGCTGCGGCCCTCTCAGATACTTTGTTGCTGCCCGATTGTGCTCTGCATCCGTCCCGGTCCGGTCCCCAGCGCTCCGCTCCCTTTCCCCTCCCCCTCCCCCTCGTCAGAGAGGGCGGGCTTCTTCGGGAGATGATGACGACAAAGGGCCCGACTATAGATCCATATCCACTGCCTGCCGGGGCCCCCGCGGCGGTTATGGATAATTCCCCCGCCTCGGAAAATCAAGACGGGGGGGAGGAACAGGAGGGGTGAGGAGATAGAGAGGCAGCCATCTCCTCCTTCTCCTTTCCTTTCCCCGCTGATCCCCTTTCCCCCCCCCCACACACCCTCCCTCCCACTTCGCTCGCTCGCTAGCTCGGGCCACTTGTCTCCTGAAACCCTCTCAGACCGATATTTCTGAAGGTTCTCGGTGACCATCCGAGCGGATGTCCTGCATCAGACCGCAGGAGCAAGAGTAGGAGGAGAGGTGTCGAGGACGACGAGGTGGACGACGACGACCCCCGACGGTCCACAGAGGTCTCAGAGTGTCTCCCGAGTTCTGGCACGGGAGGCCACGGAAAGGCCAACCACGTTCAAATCCGCACAACAGCATACAACACCGTGCAAAGTCTGCAACGATGACGACGACGCCGGCCGCGGATGTAGCGGCGGCGGGGGCCAGAGCCCGCACGCTGGATGAGCGCTGGCGGGGGCCGAAGGCCCTGGGCGACCGCGGCGACGAAAGCGACCCCGCGAGGCTCAAGAAGGCCCAATATAATTCACAAACCTCGATCCTCGACCATGGATCCCTCATTCTCCCCCCTCGTTCCGAGACGACTGCGACGACGTTGTCGGCGACAACGATGACCACGACCACGACCACGACGACCACAGCGACGACGACAGTGACGGCAAGGAGCCCTGGCGGCCTCCAGAAGACTGACGACTACCACAACGACAACGAACGATCGACGACGGCCGATGGCCTCGACAGATCTCCAGAGTCCAGAGGCCTCCGGAGGTCTACGGAAAGCACAATACGCTCCAGAACGTGCAATCGTCCGAACCTGCGACCGCCCACCGAACCCAAAACTATGCCCCAGAAGGCCCAACACCTCCACGCGCCAGGGGTGGCCCTTGCCTGGGGAACTTCTCCTTCGATATCTTGGAGCGCGGATTACCGCAAGGTCTACTCACAACGACTGCGCAGTCGGCTTGAACCTAATCGCGCGCGAAGCGCGTGGTTCTAGTCTATATAAGTGGAGGAACAGTGGGGGAGAGAGATGAAGAGAGAGAGATAGAGAGAAACAATAACACAACTACAAACATACATACATACATACATACATACATACATACATACAAACATACATACATACATACATACATACATACATACATACATGTATGCATACATACAGACAGACAGACAGACAGACAGATAAACATACTTACTACATACATACATACACATACACACACATACACATACATACACATACACATACACATACACATACACATACACATACACATACACATACACATACACATACACATATACATACACATACACACATACCTATCTACATACCTACATACATACATACATACATACATGCATGCATACATACATACATACACACATACACACATACACACATACACACATACATACATACATACATACATACATACATACATACATACATACATGCATACACACATACATACACACACATACATACGTACGTGCGTGCGTACGTACATGCATACATACATACATACATACACACCCTACGTACGTGCGTGCGTACGGATGCACATACATGCACACATACATGCATACATACATACATACATGTATATACAGCGGGCGAGGGGCGTGTACAATGATATTGAGGCAATCAAAAGCACAACGTATGCGTCGAAGTGGTCCGACGATCAGGGTTCTGGATATCAGTTGCCAGCGATGTGTATGTGTGGTGTGGGCGATGCCGTGTCGGGCAGGACCGCGACAAGCTTGTAGAGCAGTTGACGAAGGCCGAGGATTGGCTGTATGATCACATGGACGACCCCAAGGAGGTTCGGAGTTTGTCCGTGTCTGATCTGTCCGCGTGCTCTTGTCACCATATGTTCCGTACTGGTGCTCGTTTTTGTTGTCACGTATGAATCCAGAGTGTTGCACATGACCCCAATTTGACATGCAGGGAATTACGGCCAATGCGGGGTGAGATGTCTTGTGGAAGAGGTGTTGTTTTCTATAACGTCTGCAAGGTAAGTCTGAAATGGTGCCGCTTGTCGCGTCCGTCGCGCAAGATGCAAGGTCTGCGTGGCCTGCTCTCCTTGCCCCGGACCCGAAAGCACGACACAAACTTCGTGCCATGTCAACTCAGAACCGTGGCGAGACGGCGCCTCGGTTGCAGCGCCTGTCTGACACGCACCACACGCCAGCGCCCGAGCACCGCACCGCAAGCCACCCAGTTAGGCCCAGTGCCTTGCAGCACGCTCCGGAGAGGCGTCGGAGCAGACAGAGCTTTGGGAAGACGGCGTGGCCGCTTCGGTCCCGCAAGAAACCTGCCGCCGCGATGTTGCGCGAGCCGAGGATGTCAGGATTGAGCGCAGGCCGTCTCCACGCTTCGCCAAGATGCGTTTGTGGACCGAGGACCTTCCGAACCCGTGCCCCGCGCGCTCTGGCAGAGCGGCGATGTAGGCGCCCTGGGAGGCCGTTTCCGAATAGTCCCCCGAAGCAGTGCTTCGACGGGCCAACGAGGGCGCCGCGCGGCCTCAGGACCCGGGGAGAGGAGGAGGAGGGAGGGGGCCCAGGAGAGGAGGGGGGGAGGAGAAAAGAAGGAGGAGGAGGAGCAGAAGGAGGAGCAGGAGGAGGAGGAGGAGGAGGAGAAGGAGGAGGAGAGGCAATTGGAGCTGGAGTAGGAGGAGGACGATGACGACGAGGCGTTCGTCGTCAAGATGGGGGAGCTCCGGGCCATGGGCGACGCGGCCGTGGAGCGCCACCGCGACGAGGACCAGCGGCCCGCGCAGGTCCGCACCGCCCGCCGCCCTGCCGCCGCACGCTCCTCGCTGCCGTGGGCGAGCTTTCGGCGGCGAGCGGGGGGGGGGGGTGAGAAGGAGGAGGCCCTCCTCAGAAGGCGGCGGACTTCTGAGACGGCCCGCCCCTTCTCAATTCCCCACTGGGCGCGCCGCCGAAGTTTGGCGACAGGGGTCTTTGGGCTTGGGGCTCGAATTGTCTCAACGTGTTCGTCGGTGCTCGGTGGTTCTTCAGCCTCGGGGTGCGCTCTGGCGGCTGCGCCACGCCGAGGGCGTTCTTGGCGAGGGAGGTATTGGGTGGGGGCCCCCACCACCACGTCGATTCCCCCCTCCCTCCCCTACCCTCCTCGTCCTCTCTTCTTCCCTGGGAGAGGGAGGGGGCCAGGGAGGTGGTGGTGTACATTTTTGGGCCCCCCATTGGGGCTTGAGGCTCGAGCTGTTTCTGCCGTTTTTGTCGGTGCTCGGCGGTTCTCCAGCCTCGGGATGTGCTCCGGCCGCTGTGCCTCGCCGAGGGCGTTCTGGGGGTGCCCGAGACGGTCTGGTCGGCCGCCTGAGGCCTGAGCTATGACCCGGAAGACTGGAGGGAGAGGGAAGCAGAGGAGGAGGAGGAGGAGGAGGAGGAGGAGGAGGAGGAGGAGGAGGAGGAGGAGGAGGAGGGAGAAGAGGGAGGAGGAGGAGGAGGAGGAGGAGGGGGGAGGAGGAGGAGGAGGAGGAGGAGGAGGAGGAGGAGGAGGAGAGGAGGAGGAGGAGGAGGAGGGGGAGGAGGGGGAGGAGGAGGAGGGGGAGGAGGCGGAGGCGGAGGAGGAGGAGGCGGAGGAGGAGGAGGAGGCGGAGGAGGAGAAACATAGCCCACCGCCACCGAGAGCCCATGAGGGCAGCGGCACGCCCAGACATCGTCCGGCCCCGGGTGACGCTCGGGCGTGCCACCGCCCAGGGGGCCCCTCCCGCCTCCCGATGAGTTCTCGGTGGCTGTGGTCTTTTACTTCTCCTCCTCTGAGGACGGACCCAGATAGAAGAGCGCGCCGAGTTCGGGTGACGGACGGAGCAGAGCGATGGAAAAGGAGAGAAGCACAACTCTCAATCAGCAGAGACCGACGACGAGGACTTCTCCTCCTCTGAGGAGGGGGGAGGGGCGGGGGAGAAACCGAAGTCCAGTCGTGCCTTCTTCCTTCCCTCGCCCCTCGGGCAACTGCCAGCGTCGGCGTGCGTCTGGCGTGCCGCGTCGGTCAGTTGCGCCCCGCTCGGGCGTCACGGGCCGCCGTGGATTGGGGACGCTGCGGGGCGCGCTGGTGGTAGAGGGAGGAAGACCACGACGACGAGGAGGAGGAACGGGAGCAGGAGGATGTGGAGGAGGGGGTCGCGGAATGAGAGGAGGGAGAGCGAGGATGAGGAGAAGGTCGACGGGTCGAGGAAGAGGACAAGCGGAAGAGGAGTAGCACGAAGAGAAGAGGGGACGAGGATATAAGGATGAGGATGAGGATGAGGGGAATATAATGCTAATAAGCATCTCATCTGGTGGCCATTGCACGAACAGGACAAACGGAGGAGTACCCGAAGCAGGAGGGGGGGCGGATAGGGGCGAAGGTCGGAGAGGAGGGGTGAGAACGAGGAGTGAAGAGGAGGATGAGGAGGAGGAGGAGGAGGAGGAGGGAAGAGGAAAGGGAGGAGGGGGATGAGGAGGGGGGCGCAAGACGAGGAGAGGATCCCTGCATACACACCCCATGTGACCCCTGACCACCGCTGCAAGCGTCCTCCTCGCCGTACTGTGGATCCCTACCGCCCTTCCTCCACATCTTCATCATCCGTCGCCCCCTCGCCCCCCGTTTCCTTCTAGTTTTCCCCCCTCCTTTTCCTCCCCGCCCTCACGATTATTCATGGAGTAGGGCCTCCTACTCCCAACGTGTGCAACACTTTCCCCACCGCCTTCCCGTCCATTATTACATCATGCCGATGCCTTGTTTCCTCCTTCTCTAGCTCGAGTCGGGCAATGGTTGGGGGGTCACACCAAACAGATACGGGTACCCGATCAGTTCTCAGGAGTCGGAGGCTGCAGAGCACGATTAGGAGGCGGAGAGGAATGAAAACGAGTGATTCGGAACATGAAGAGGGCAAGGAGGAGGAGAGAGGAGGAGAGGGCGGATCGGGGGGATGCGGAACAGCAGGGTAGGGACAGAGGGATGGATGGGCTGGAGGAGGAGGCGGAGGAGGAGGAGGAGGAGGAGGTGATTGAGAATCAGGGTGGAGGGGAAAGGAAGGAGTGTCAAGGAAGGAGGAGGAGGAGGACGAGGAGGAAGGAGGAGAGCGAGATGAGAGGGGGGAGGAGAAGGCATGAGGAAGGTGTTGGAGGAGGATGCGGGGGGGGGTGGGAGGAGAAGGAGTCGGCGGAGAAGAAGGCGGAGGAGGAGGAGGAGGAGGAGCAGGAAGGGGAGGAGACAACGTTGGCGTCTGTGCCGAGTGTGTTCTGGGGTGAAGTGTATGAGGCACTCTGGGGAGCGAGGAATCTTGAAGGAGGGTGCGAGGACTGCCGAGGGGAGGAGCGATGAGTGCGGGAGGTGGAGGTCGCAGGAAGGAGGAGGGAGACGGAGGATGAGGAGGATGACCCATTGGATTGTAACGCATTGGGCTGGTTCCCGCGTATACGTGGCGCTCCTCCCTTCTTCGAGCGCCTCCGACCTATCAGCCCTACGGGCTTCCGCAGCCAGGACGGTTCCGCGGGCTGGCGCCTATAGGCGCTGCCTTTTGGGAACCCGGATGCCGTTAGGGAGGATTATTAGGGAGGCACGATTGGTCAGGATGATGATGTTGCTGATGATGACGATGATGATGATGATGATGATGATGATGATGATGATGATGATGATGATGATGATGATGATGATGATGATGATGATGATGATGAGGATGGTGATGATTATGAGGAGGAGAAAGGAGGATCGATGACCACTTGCGAGGAAGGAGTATCGGAGGAGCGAGGAAAGAGGACGATCTTGCAGTGTCGAGTGGCATGCTGTCCTGAGCAAGAGGAGGGGAGTGAGAGGGGAAATAGGCCCCTTAGAGCCATTCGCACCTTTTAGAAACCCCCCAAGCAACATAAACGGCCCATCTGGAGAAGGAGGGGGAGGAGGAGGAGGAGGAGGAGGAGGAGGAGGAGGACGAGGAGGAGGCGGAGGAGGAGGAGGAGGGGGAGGAGAAGGAGGAGCAGGAGGAGTATGTTGCGACGAGGCGGGTTGCGGGAGGAACTGGAGAGGAAGGCGGGCGACGAGGAGGGATACGTAAGAAGTGCAAGACGATACACGGGTGGAGGATGAAAAAAGCTGGACAGTCAAGGAAAAGGCAGGGGAACAAGGCGGAGGATGAGGAGGAGGAGGAGGAGGAGGAGGAGGAGGGGCAGGAGGAGGATGATCAGGAGGAGGAGGAGGAGGAGGAGGAGGAGGAGGAGGAGGAGGAGGAGGAGGAGGAGGAGGAGGAGGAGGAGGAGGAGGAGGAGGAGGAGGAGGAGGAGGAGGAGGAGGAGGAGGAGGAGGAGGAGGAGGAGGAGGAGGAGGAGGAGGAGGAGGCGAGGCCGACAGTGAGGGAAGAAGAGAGACGAATGATGAAGAGGAGGGGGAGGAAGGAGAGGCGCGCGGCATTAAGGCACACCTTTGGTCGCCTGGTTTGGGGGGTCGCCCTGTTGCGAGCACCCGTATGGTCTGTCGCCGTCCACCTGGGTGTTGACAAACTTCGATTTGATGGGCACATACACACAAACACGCGCGCGCGCACACACACACACACACACACACACACACACACACACACACACACACACACACACACACACACACACACACACACACACACACACACACACACACACACACACACACGCACACTCCTTTTCACGGTGGCCCCGAGGCGCTCGGCTGACACGCACGGCTTTGGTGGACACAAGATGAATAACGGGGCCAGTGCCAGAGCGAGATCGGCAGGAGGCGGAGGAGGAGGAGGAGGAGGAGGAGGAACACTGAAGGATGAAAAGTGGATGAGGCGGAGGAAGGACGAATCAGGAGCGGGAGGGGATAAGGCGGAGGGCGAACGAAGGCGTGAGGAGTTAGAGGGGAGGAGGAGGAGGAGGAGGAGGAGGAGGAGGAAGAAGAAGAAGGATTAAGAAGAGGAGGACGAGGAGGAGGAGGAGCAGGTGGAGGCGGAGGCGGAGGCGGAGGCGTAGGCGGAGATGGAGGCGGAGGACGAGGAGGAGGAGGCGTGAGGAGGAGGAGGAGGGAAGGAGGAAGAGGGGGAGGAGGAGGAGGAGGAGGAGGAGGAGGAGGAGGAGGAGCAGGCGGAGGAAGGAGGCGGGAGAAGGACGGTGACGAGGAGGGAGGAGGAGGAAGAAGAGGAGGAGGTCGGGAGGAGGACGACGAGCACGGAGGGTGCCGACCGGCCCGATCCCGGCTGCCGAGGTCAAGGGCCTCCGCGACACCTCGGCCGCGCTGCTGGCGCGCGCGCGCCAGGACGCGGCCGGGGCCAGACAGAGGGGCGTGGAACCCGAGAGGCGCCGCTCGGCCTCGTCTCCTCCGCCTCGCCCTCCTCCTCCGTCTCGTTGTCATCCTCGTCCGCCTCGCCCTCCTCGTCCTCTCCCTCGCCCTCCTCGCCCTCCTCTCGCCCTCCCCTTTCTCCTCCAGCTCCTCCTCCTCCTCCTCCTCCTCCTTCTCCTCCTCCTCCTCCTCCTCCTCCTCCTCCTCCTTTTCATCCTCCAGCCGTGTCGGCCCAGGCGATCTGGGCTTGCCCGAGTGCACTTCGACGCGGCTCGCTCGGGCGGGCCACGGATGGCGACGAAGCATCCTTCTTGGCCGTGTGGGAACTGCGCGAGGGTGTATGGCACTGCGTTCGCCAACTATGCCCATCGCACCCGCTGCCTGCGCTGCGGCAGGCAGGCGCCAAAAGGAGTGCCTATGGAAATGGTGGAAAGCCTAAGGCTCCATTGCATAATATCAAGAACCGGTGGGAGGACGAACCGCTTTTTTTCGCTATTAGGACAACGCCGAGTCGAGCCAAAGGCACCACCAGCGTCAGCCCCAGTCGATCAGGCAACGGCGAGAGCAATGCTTGAGACAATGGCAAAGGCGCATGGAGACGACAGAACAAAGTGGCCTGGAACGGCGCAGAGTATGGTGCAGCTATGGAACAAGGCGGCGGCAGACAAACCTGCAGAGAACCAGCCTGCGGACATCACCGAGCTCACCTCGTTCCAGCTGGGACAGCGCCTCGGGGACACAAGCAAGAATCTCATCAAGTCTGAGGAGCGGCTCAAGGAGCGCGAGGAGGAGAACCAGAGCGCTCTGGCCAGTCGCGATGCAGAGAAGTAAATCTTGGGCAACCGCAAGCTTAAAAGCTGCAGCCCGAGAAGGCCAAGACCGAAGCCTACCTACGAGATTACGAGAGCAAGCCAGCGGTGCGCATAGTCCAACACGGCAGCTCCTGCGGGAAGGTCGCGGAGGTCCAGCAGTCAGCTGGAGGCAGCGAGGTCCGTGAATGTCTTCGATCTTCGAGGACCGATGCAGGCCCTGCAGCAGGCGCTCGAGCAGCACCAGCAGCAGCAGAAGCAGGAGAAGGAAGAGGCTGAACACAACAGGGCTCAGCAGGCTGATGCTCGTGATGCTGACGCTGACAATGGTGATGCGTCCCTGGCAAAAGGAGACGACGTCCCTGTTCCAGAGGATGAGGAAATGGAGGACATCTTCCATACCATGGGCTCAGCTTGCAGCAGCAGCAGCACTGCGCGCAAGAGGAGAAGGGCGCAGGCCCCAGCTGTTGCAGGGGGGGGGGGGGGGGGTCAGCCTGAGGTCTTCGCGGAGGCGAGCAGCCGGGGCCAGCTCCAGCAGATAGCGGGCGAAACCAAGTTCACGTTTCAGCAGATGGGTTTGCTAGAGAACGCATCATCTACACAACTGCGCAGGGCTGTGCACAGCTTGGATTGTCTCAGCAGCCTCGGCGCATGCATGGTTGATAATCTCCGTGCGCCGACAGCGGCGACTTCGGCATCCCAGCGCGCTTCTCTTGGGAAGGCGTCGATGGCACGGAGTGCGGCATGCGTTTCGTTTTGGGCCATTTCGACGGCAACTTGTACTGCGACCCAGAATTCAGTCTCTTTTGGGCGCGCGTCGTCGGCAACTGGTCGTGTTTTCCGGAGATGCGGCACGAGTCTTCCTGATTACGCTCGGCCAGAGGTTGTGGAAACGACAGAGGTCAGAACTTGGAGGACTGCCACGACAAGCATCACTCCGGCACAGGAGGAGGCGCCACAGTTTTCAACGATAGCGATGGTGATGGCGGAGATCGAGGCTGAGGCTGGCGCGCTACTCATCCAAGAGCACAAGTTGCTCAAACCGGCTGTCGGGGGCACGGTGGCGAGGCTCAAGCATCAAGGTTGGCATTCCCGCATCGCGCCAGCGAGGCGAGGTAATATTTTGCATGCGGCCTTGTCGGGAATTGCAGCAGGAGTTCGGCAAGACATTGGGTCAACTGATCCACGTGATCTTGGGAGGGGGGGGGGGGGGCACCGCCGCGCTTGCGGTGGGCAACGCAGTGGATTGATGGCATGCTCCCTGGAGGCTTGATCTCAGCCTCTAGTTACTTCATCTCCGGCAGCCATCGCGAGGGCGCGGAGGACAACGACAGGCATATTAGCTCAAGCGTATTGGGTGGCCTCTCATCATTGGAAGTGAGTGGAATATGAGCCCACATGAGTTAGAGGAGCTTAATGCGTTGAACGGCAGGCCTGCGATTATCGCAGCTCCCTTTGGGTGGGCGTGCTCAGCATGACGAGGGCGCGCGATCGATTCCTTTGTTATCTCGAGGCGCCTCGGGGGCCTGGTCGCTTGTGTTCGAAGGTTGGGGGGTCGAAGCTTGGCGACGCTCTGGGGCGTCTTGCTGGAGCTTGAAGCAGGACCTAGTGCTAGGAGGAGTCGGCTTGCAGAGGGGGGCGGGCGCGGGGGGGGCGCCAACGACCGCGCCGATTCCATCGCGGCCCGCTGCCCCTTTCCGGGGCTCTCAGTAATCCCCCGGGCCCAGTCGGCCTCGCAGTCGGCGCCGGCGTCGCGTCGCCCGCGAGCGCCAGCCGGCGGGCGGGCCGACCTTGTTGCGCATGTCTGGCGCGAGAGACCCGCGCGGGCCTCGCGCTGCGCCCGCGCCCCAGGGCGACGGCCCAGGCCCATGTGGCCCCCCGCGCTGACGCGATGGCCTCGCGCGCGGCGCAGGAGCGGGCGCCGCCGACCGTTCGGTTCGGTCCCGCGCACTTCTCATCCAGACGCAAAGCCCCCCATGCTGCTCGCGCGCTTTGCGCGCTGAGCAATGCGATGCAGTTGCGACGGCCGCGCGTTCAATTGGAAACCGCAACGCAAGTTTCCATTCCGGCTCGCGGGGCGGGGCATGAACTTACAGATGCGCCGACCGTCGAGAACTCGCGCGCGCGCCCGCGCCTGCCATGTTGGGCGCGCGCACTGGGCCCGGAAATCTGTGGCTCGGCCGCCCGATGCGCCCCAAAAATCGCTCCGCCCCCCCCCGCCCCCCTTCCCCTCAAAACTCCCCCGCGCTCCTGGAAAAACCGCGCCGCCGAGGCGGGGGCTCGGGCCGCGGCCTGATGGCCCCCAGGGCACAGGGAAATATAAGGAATCAGTACGGAATCAGTACAGAATCAAAACAGAATCGGCACAACTGCGACCCCTGATTCTAGCGGAACCAAAGGAATCAGTACGGAATCAATACGGAATCAAAGGAGGAATCGGCGATGGAACCAGAATCGGCCAGAACGGGGAAGTAGGCCAGAATCGGTGCCAGAACCCATGGAGAGAGGCCTTTTTCCCGCGAGTTCATTGCGGCGGGTCCGCGGCGCGGGCGCGCCGCGCGACTTCGCTGGTTCAGCGAGGCGCGCAGTCGGCGTTCAGAGTGAACAGGTTGTTTTCAGGGCGATATCCCGGCGGCGCGCTGGCGCATTGCGCATTTGCATATACCTGGTGGTCTGTTTGAGGGCGACCCGGCAGCGTCGGCCGAATGGCCCGCAAATGCCGCGCGGCCGATCGCGCGCACCATGCGGTCACGTCGACCGCCGTGTGCCGAGACGGCCGCGCGCCCCGGACCGCGCCATTGCCGCGTTGGATTGGACGGCGCAGCGCCAGTCTTCCAAAAGTCGATACATGCATATCGCGCGTGTCGAGCCAGCAGCAATCGCTCCCAGAAGCAGCCTTGACAGGCGCCCCATGCCCTGCGTCGCCCGGTTCCGGTCCAAATCATAGTTTCTTAGGATGCGCTTGCGCGAATGTGAGCGCGAAGGCAAGTAACGCGTGCGCGCTTGGCGCAGCTTGGGAAATCCAACATGGAGCCCCCAGGGGGCGCGGGGCGCCGGCGACGCCTCCGCCCGCCTCCCGCGCGCCCGACCCCCCCCGCAAGCCGACTCCTCCTACCTGGTGCGCCGATGGGGCGGCAGAATGTCGCGCCGAAGAAGATTCCGCAAGGGGTGCCCCCTTGGAGCTCCAAGGGGGCCACCGTCGCACACCCATCTGCTCAGTGAGTGCGAGCACGCGCAATGAGCTCAAGATCTAGGCAGGTGTTCTCAACGACGGATGCAGCTGATGGAGAAGGAGCTAGCTGACATATACCAATTGCAGGACAACCAACGACGGGTCACAGCTGGACGAGGATATCTCGCTTACCCGCAGTTTGAGATGGTGGTCGCGGCAAGGAGACCACCGGGCCGAGGAGCTGAGTTAGACGCAACGTCGAGATGCTGGGGGAGGGCGCCCATGGCCAAGCCGGACCCCGTCCATGCGTTCAAGAGAAAATGGAAATTGGATTCGCAGTTTGCCGCGCAACGCATGCGCGCGCTCGATAACCCCAAGAAGAACAACCTACCTCAACATGGGCCACTCATGGGAGGTCTTCTGCTACCGACTCGATGATGACTTTTTTTTTTGGGGGGGGGTGTCGCTGCGAGGCGGCAACTGGTTGGCGGCGCAGGGGGCCGCCACAGTAGAGCGGCATTATGAGAGGCACAGCGCGCGCGGGTGGCGGCAGACAGTAGCGAAGTCCATCGGGTAGGAAGACGCGAAGGCGCATGGATGAAGCAAGCTACCGACGAGGTTGGCACGAGCGGAGGCTCGCCCGACCGCGGGCATCAAGCCCCATGCGACGACGCTCAACGCGGACCTCCAGCAACGGCTTAGGATTTGGAAGCATGGTCCTGATGCGAGCACTTGTGCCGCAGGGCTTCATTTGCAGGGCGCGGAGGAAGATGGGCAGATGGCACCTCTCGAAGCCGAGCAGATCAGAACGGCCACAGCAAATTTCAAGCCGAAGACAGCCTCAGGCATTGACGACCTGGGGCCCAGGAGCATGGCGCTGCTCCCGGAAGATTGTCCCAACGCGCTCAGTGGGGTGATGGCGGCGGCAGAGAGGATCATCGCAGTGCCCAGCCAAATGGCAACCACGGTTTTACCGCGGCCCCCCAAACCAGGAGGGGGGGCGCAGGTTGATCTGCCAAAAAATTGACACGCTCAGAGTCTACAACAGGAGTCGACGGCATGTTCAGCGAGGCTGGCTTCAAGAGTACGCAGCTGGCCAAAGCTCCGAGAGAGCAGCGCGGGCGCGGCCTGTTCCGGCAGAGGCAGGAAGAGCACTCGCGAGGCACTCGGCCAGAGCGGCGCCGGGCTTGAAGGGAGCCTTCGGGAAGATTGCGCACGCTACTCTGTGGGCGGTAGGCCTCCAGCACAAGTTTTCAGAGAGGAGGATTGCCATGCCCATCAAAACCTTCGAGGGAAGAGGGGGCCCAAAGTTTGGCAAGACAGCCCCCATGTTCATCTACTCGAACCAAGGGGTCATAGCGGGGTTCTCAGACGTGACCGCCATGATGATTCTGTTCACTGGGGGGCCTACGACCAGGTGCACACGCTTTGGCCTTCTTTCGCGGTCAGCGTGGTCGTGGACGACGGCAGCCTGCAAGCGCTGGGCACGGGAAAGGACGCAGTTCGGATCATCATGGCGGTAGTCGAGCTTTCGTGCAGGTCCCTGGCCAAGCTCGGCCTGGTCTTCAGGCCGAGCGCTGGACATGTCATTGCGACGACGCCGAGAATGGCAGAGGTTGACGTGGCTCTGAGTGACTGGGCCTTCCAGCGAGCAGGAGTTGCCCGACAATTTGGACATGGTCGACGCATGGGAGGTGGGGCGCGAATACCCACTCATCGTAGTCGAATTGCAGCCGCTGGGCGCAGGGTGGCACGTTTTCGGAGGTTGGCCCAAGGAGGCAGGCAGATGGGCAAGTTGTTTCGCTATGGTGGCCAAGCTTCGGTAGGCTACACAGCGAAGGTGCAGGGCATGAGTGACGCACGTCTGCACAACATTCGATCTTTATCAGGACACGCACAGTTTGGCTCAGCTGGGGGAAGAAGCAGAACGATGGAGTTTCGGCAATCACAATGTCCCATGTCAGACCCTACGGTCATCGCAGACGAGCGTCCGTCGACGCATTGGCTCAAAGCGAAGTGGGGGCAGCGGGCCAAACTCCAGGCGACGGCCCTAGCATTCAAGCGCGCGCAGAACCACGCACGTTCGTGGCAGTCAGTGCAAGGTCCATCGGGAGCAGCACGAATGACTCTTCGACTGATGGGATGGAGAGCTGAGTGTTGGAATATTTGGTTCACAGAGCGCGGCTCGAAAGTTGGGGCGACATCGGGGCTGGCGCGCTGAGGGAGTTGATCAACGTATCCACCAGGAGGCGTCATCTGGAGGCGCTTCCAGGCAGTCGTGGGATGGAAGGGCCCACGGGGCCACCTATTCTGGAGCCGGCTGTCCAAGAGTTAGCTGAACTTTGGAGACGGGGAGATTTCAATGGTGCAGGCTCACTTCGCACGTGGCTGGCTGGTGGTCTCTTTAAATCAAATGCGAAACCGTGCAGTTCAGTCGACGGAGGAACCAATATGTGCAGTTTGCGGGACTGAAGAGGGCACTGACTTGCACAGGTGCCCTCGCTGTGATTGGCAGCTCGCTGAACGACACGACTGGAGTGGATATGAGAGAAAGTTGATGCACGGACAGGACAGGATCACCCGCGCACGATTTTGTTGAGCAAGGCATTATTCCCACATCCGCTTTCCCCGTCACAAGATGCAGGGGGGCACCGCGCCATCCGACGGCATGCGTGCACAGCTTCTGGTCTCATCAGTGGTGACGTGTGCGCGCGTGTTGATGGCAGCTGTATCTTTGGGGATTCTGTATGATTGAAACAGTTGGTAACGTTGTGGCAGCGGCTTCTGGACCCGCCCCGTTCCCGCGGCAGACTTCAGGCGCAGCAGAGCTGCATGCGGCCAAGCAAGCAGTTCTTCAGAAGTCCCAAGGGCGGCTGCATCGAACCACGGGCTTCACTGAGCTCTAAGTGTGGCAAGCTGGCTACCCCTACGGCACTCATTCTGATCGCCAGCATGCTGAGTTATGGGGGCAGTCCTGGAAGGCAGCCGAAGATGTCGGAGCTGATGATATTGACGTCGAGCAGACCCCTTCGCACCTGTCGCAGACACGAGCGATCGAACTGCATATTATCTCGGCGCACTGGCACGGCAACAAGCAATTGACTTCTACGCGAAGAGTGGCGTGGCCATGCGCCCGCGCGATGCGCCTCAAGAGCGAGCTCGTCAGATGCTCGAGCAGGCGGCAGCGCTGGCGCTGAAAACTGCACTGCGCATGCCGCGCCGCTGCTACAGAAAAAAATGAGCGGATGTAGAGAAGAAGGGGTTCGTTGAGAGGCCGATCGGTCTTGCCCTGAGTAATGTTAATGGTCATCTAGCGCGCAGGTTCAAGGGAAGATGGGTTTGCGCGAGGTGCGGCGAGAAACGCGCTCGCATGCGTGATCTCGTGAATTTGAGCTGCGGTGGACCCCCGGGGTCCAAACGGCTCATGAACCGCACCGTCTTTCGGCAACGTGCCCGATGGTCTGGCGCGTAGATTGTGACGCTCGTTGCGCCAGTGGAGTGCGCATGATAGCCAGACCGCGTTCGGGCAGACCTCCCCTGGCTTCTCCGAGGCACTTTAAAAGGAAGCACCTCATGCAGAAGAATGGCCCATCGGGCGAAAAGGTCGGCAATTTGTTTCACAAGCCTGTGCCTATCACCTCGCGTAGCTGATTTTCGTAATTCGCGGCTTATAGTGGATCGCGTTTCTGGCACGGTGCCTCGTTCCCGGAGCCCTTCGCCATTATCGGAACCTTCGGAACGTCTTCTTTTTCGTCCTCTTCCCCATCCTCAGCCGTTCCGTCCCGTGGATTTTTTGGGCTTGCGTGAGCAGTTTTCAGAACGGCAGTCGCTCTCGCGGGCCAGTGGCCCGGTCAACTTCAGTTTGAGGGATCTTAGCCTTCGTGTTTTCCGTGGGCTGCTCCTGCAGGAGCATTCCATTTTGTCATTCGGAGGTGTGGCCCTCTCATGTGACTCGACGGTGATGGAGCGGTGCTCGCAGGTCCGCGCCACCCGACATGGCGGTGCCCCGACTTCGGGCGCAGTCAGAACTCGGCGTCGCGCATCCGCTGCGCACGCGGCAAGTCGGCCCCCCAGTCAGTTGCGCAGCGCGCCAAGGCGGGCGCGCTCAAGGCTCAGAAGGACGGGAACGTGCCTGCCCCTCGCGACGGCGGCGGTCACCCTCGCGGCGCTTGGGCGCGCGCCCCCCTTTCCGGGCAGTCCAAGGTGGAGCTGCCGCGAGCGCCCCATGCCGCCCGATGCCGGTGGCGCGGGCGGGGGTCAAGCCCCTGGCGGCGACGCAGAGTCGGTCGCTATCCGTGCCAAGGCTGGCGCTTTGGAGGAGGCCCTTGGCGTCATCGAGAAGTGCTCGGCCATGGGCGATTCTGCGATGCAGACGCAGATGGAGGCTGAGCTCAGGGCGCTGCGCAAGTCGATCACTGAGCGCAAGCCCGCCGTCACCAGGCACATCGCGCCGGGCCGCGGGCTTGCGCCTTCGCAGCAGAAGCTGGCCAAGCTGCAGGATGACATGGTCGTTCAGGAGAAGGCTGTCAAGCAGGCCCAGGCCCTTCTGCTACAGTCCCGCGAGACGTTCAAGGCCGCCCAGGTCGAGATCGGGGCGCGCCAGGTGGAGCTGCGCAGCACCTTGCAGCAGGTGGCGTCGCCCCAGAAGTCGGTTGACGACTCCGAGCATTCCGCGGAGACCCTCGCCGCCGCGCCGCCCGGGGTGCTGCGCATTGTCGCCTCGCAGTCGTTCGCCAGGTTCACGGAGCTGCTGGAGGCGCAGAAGGCAGCGGCCCGACCCCCCCCCCCCCTCCACCTGCGCGGGGGGCTCCAGGGGGGCCTGCGACTGGGGGCGGGGCCCCGCCCCAGCCCCGTCCGACAATGACGACGCTGGTTTGGAAATGGAAGAGACACCGTCTGAGTGGCGGCGGCTCGGAAAGAGGGGGCTGAGCACGCCACTGAGTTTCCACCCCTGCTCGGCGAGACGGGGGGTCGGGGCGCATCACAAGAAGCAAACGTGTGGGTGACGCTGCGTTGGGTTCGCCAGTGCCGCTCCTGTCTGGGGTTCCATTATCCGCAACAGGCTGCCCGCTTCCCCCGCTGAGAGGGGCGCGGAAGACAGATAGTGGCGATGAACAGTATTTTCTGGAGACCTTCAACGGCTCTGCGACGTCTGACCGCGACGAGTGCCATGGTGTTGCGCGCCCAAGAGGTTGGCATCAGCGAAGAGTTCGTCGGCCAGGCTACCGCGACAGCTAGGTCGCTGGGATGGCGCGCTTTCTTCATCCCCGCTCGTATCAATCCAGAATCTGGGCCCCCACGGAAGCTCGGCGTGATCGTCGCGGCCCCGACGGCCCACATTTGCCGCGCCCCATCGTCGAACAGCGTCATCGATTATTTCGTCATGGGCCCAGGGGCGGCTCGCCTCGCGTCTCAGGTATCGGCTGACATGTCATGCGATGTGAGACCACATCGACTCGTTCACCTCCAGGCACGAGGGGATTGGCTTCGGCTAAAGCAACTTGCGCATCGTATCCACCAGCATCTTCCAGTTGACCCGCCTTTTTGGCCAGCGCCCTCGCTGGCGCAATGGGGGGGGGGGGGCGCTTTGGCGCGCTGTCCAGGCCATCGCTTTCAGCACGTGTGCTGCGTGGGCGGTGCTCCCCAATGCATGGGGTCACTTCGTCGGCCGCGCTGAAGTAGGGCATCACCGAGCGCGAGGCACGGAGGCGAAGGGGCTAGGGCAAAGGAGCAGGACAGTGCAAGTTTCGTGGGCTTCGGTTTTCCATCGCCCGAGATATCCAGATGAGAATCTCCAGATCTCCGCCGGTTGGAAGTGCTCATAAGTATATATATATATATATATATATATATATACAGCCCCCCAAAAAAACAACCTTTCACTAAGATGGTTGAATCGGCCGCCGCCGACTATTTCGAGCTGCACGTTTGCCAGCAACTCTATGTAGTTTGGCAGCACCCCTGCCCTTGGGAAGGTCTAAGCCCACGGCTTGGCGCCACCTTGCGCGCCATGCGCGAGTTAGTGCTCGCCTGGCGCGGAGAAGAACCTTCGTCGCAGGTGTGGCGCAATCGAGATTCGCAGTTGTTTGAGGTCATCCAGGCCGATTACGATGGAGCCATCACCGATGGCGACAAGGCGCTAAAAGATTCCTGGGACTCCTTGGCAGGCAAAATCGTTAGCAGGCTCCGCGAGGCTCATGCGTAGGTTCACCAAGGTCCAGAAATGTCAGCCCACGATCGTCGAGCGCTCCCCAGACATCTTCACTTCGGACCCCCAGTGCCTCCTCGCTTGTGAGTTTGGGAACGCCAAACTTACGCCGTCCTTCGCTTGAGAACCTAATCGTTAGTGTTTCCCGCGAGCGAGCCCGTCAGATATTCGGGCCGCTTCGCGATCTTTCAGCCGTCACATGTCCCAGACCAGACGCTGGACGGCTACCACCCCAGGCACTTCGCTGGCCTCAGTTGGACGTCCTGGCGATGCCCTACGAAGCAATCGAGCGCCTAGTTGTATATCTATATATATATATATATTTATCCTGCCCAGCTGCTGTGGATGTTGATGCCACTCTTGGAGAAGCCTAAAGGTGGTTTTCGGCCGATTCTCCTCCTGGGGTCCCCTGTTCGAGTTTGGGAACGGCTCCGTCGGCGCCAGTGCAACGACTGCCTGGAGAGCGCACATCGGCCCTACCGGCCTTTCAGGTATGGTCTGAACTCAGCGGCGTCGATATGGAACCAGAGCGTGCTCTCGGAACAGGCTTCTTCGAATGGTAAGCCCGCGGCTGGTTCCATCTGGGGCGGCATGAAGTCTTGCGAGTCCCGTATCCTGGCGTGGACCCCGTGATCCCATGGTCCTCGAAAAGGCGTTCTATAACCTTCGCAGGTCACCCAGGATCCTCAGGCTTGGGGCCAGTCGTTGTCCCCTGGTCTTGTTTGCTGGACATGGGCTCCCAGCTGGAGACATGTTCAATAATGTGCTCGCTGAGATTACGCCATGTTCGAGTTCGACATGTGGTCCCAGAAGCACCCTGAGGTCCCCCTAGGCTCCTGCGTTGACGACGGCACGGTCAACGTGCACGGCGACGACGATGTGATTGTAGCTAAGTTGGCGCAATCATGGGTTGCTCGCAATCGCGTTTTCTCCAACAGGCTGGCTGCTTGCCTGACCGAGGATAAAGCTGTCACCTTCGCCTCCTCGCAGCGCCCCGCCAACCCTCTGTGCCGTCGCTTGCGCGCGGCGCGCCCGTGGCCGCGACCAGCGGCGCCGCGTCGCTGGGCGCGGACCTGGCCCCAGGTCTGCGGCGAGCTTGCAAATAGAGGGGGGCCAAAAGGCAGGAGACATTCAAGATGATGAGGAAAAGGCATCGGATGATTTCGCATTATCGTCGAAAGCTTCCTCGGTAAAAATTTAGAATGCAGAGGATGTAGATTGCGGGCGTTCGCCCAGCTGCTGGTTTTGGCGCCATGGTTTCGGATCTGACTGACGCGGAGCTTCGGCCCCTTCAGAGGGTCCTCTTCGCCGGCCGTGATCCCGCGCATCGGGGTGCTTCTCTGACGGCCAAACTCGCGTTGCATGGCGACCCTGCCTGGAAGCAGTCTGCGGCCCCAACCTACCAGTGGCATTCGAGCTCGTGGCGAGCTACGGCAAAGCCTGACACGTCTCCTTTCTCGTTTAAGCAGCACGTTCGTATTTGGCGGTGCACGGTTCAGGGTCAGGAGCTCGACCGGGAGCCCGCGGGTCGGTACAACTCGGGGCCTTGTTCACCGGGTGCGCTTGTGTTTGCGCGGGATTGGGTGGGAGGCGGTGGGTTTCTCAATTTGGCACGACGAACGAGGACATGTCATCGACCTGCTACGCACCTCCCCCGCCATGCTCAATGAGCTCCTGGAGGAAGGCGTCCAGCGGATGCATGAGCGTAGGATGGCCAGCACTCTCCCTGACCTCTCTGCCGCTCGCGTTTCGCCTGACCACCTTGGGCATTTGCATCGCTCGAAGAAGCTCGGCGGTCGGGAGAAATATCGGCTCTCTGCGTGTTTCTCGGCGGCCTGCTGGACTGCGGATCGGTTGAAGGCTTCGGGGTGCGTTTCCGATGGGGCCTGTCCGTTCCGCGGGGAACCCGATGCCATAGTCCGCGGGCTGTTTGTTTGCGCCGACCCGACCGTCGAGGATGCACGTCGCGAGCATCTCTCAGACGAAGACAGCCATGTTGCTCGAAACTGTGCCCCTGAAAAAAATGATGTTTTGGTCTCGTTTGGTAGTGGCTCAGCCTGAAGCGCCTCGCCCTTGCCTCGACCTCGGCCCTGTGCCTCAAGGGCCGCCAGCGGAGCCACTATGTATCGAGGAATGTTGTGCCCGAGGCGTCGGCGCACGGATTGTCGTCGGCGGTTCTGCTAGCCAGTTTGCGTTCCGAGAGTTCAATCGGGCTGCCTATGCCGCGGTCTTCTTCGATCGGTCGAGCGCGACCCCGCGCGAGCTTCGAGCTCGACGTCTGGGCACGGCGTGGCCAAGCCTCCCCCCGACGCCACAAGCTGGGGAGCACCTAGGCGTAGCCATGCTCGCTCGTGTGGCCACAGGCCTCTGCGAGGCTCATTATGCTTGTTTGGGTCTTTGTCGCTTGACACCTCTCGGGCGTCTTCTCAGCTGGGCCCCAGCCGCGTGTTCGCTTGCCTTCGGAGGCGTGCCCTCCGGAAACGTTGCCAATCATATGTTGCTTCGGTTTTCCACACACCTGCCCGCAGGTCTGAGGAGGTCACAGCCGCGCTTCATGCTCGGGAGCGGAAGATTGCTCTTGGTAGCCAGGGCGCGGACCGTCTTGCGAAGCATGCGCTGTCGTTCCATCTGTCTCTGCCCGCCGAAGAGCTCGAGCATTTACAGACCGAGGGGTTGCCCTTTTACAGGAGCTAGTGGCTATGTTCGTTGCGGTCCCTTCGCTTTTTTCCCCGAAGCTCGAGTTCCATCGGGGTCCCACGGCCCCTGGGGTTAAATCGTGAAGCCTGCGAGCCATCGAATTGCGCGACTGGGTTCTCCTGGGCCCTGGGGGCGAGGAGAACCCGTGCGCCGTTATGCGCACCAAGTGTTTCAAAACGACGTAGGTGTAAGGGTACAATTGCTGCGGGTTCCGCTGGCACCACATGTCGTGCCTTGGCCAAGTATGTACTGCGCAAGGCAGCGGTATCTGGCCCAGCCTCCCCGTCGTTCTGCCGCCCGCGCCTTATTTCGACACCTGGAATGTCGGCTCTGGCGGGGAGGATTCGGCAACGCGACATGGCCGCCCGCGCAGCAGGATCGGCCTGAGGCCGAGGTCGCCGATGTTCTGCCCAGAGACCCTCGTGAACAAATCCTCCCCCTCCTCCCCGCTTCCCTCCCCTCTCGCCCTCCTCCTCGCCCTCCTCCTCCTCGTCCTCCTTCTCCTCCTCCTGTTCCTCCTCCTCCTGTCGCCCTCCATTTCTCCTCTTTGCCATCCTGCGTCCTTCCGTTCCCCCCTCTGGCTTCTCCTCTTCCTGGAATGTTTTTTTCCCCCCCCCTCGTCGTCGTCCTCCGAGTCCCCCGCATCCTCTTCCTCCTCGGGCTCCGCCTGCTTCTCATCGCATTCTTTCGGCACCCTTCCTTTTTAGAGTCTTCCTCCTCCATCCGCCCTTCTTCTCGTCGGCCGTGTCCTCCATTTCCCCGATCGTCCTCCTTCTTATTTCTTTCGTCCTTAGGGAAACCCTGGCTGGCGTACATTGTCGCTCTTCCTCATTTTCCTCCAGGGCAGGGCGGTTCCCTCCTGCTTTCCCTCCTCCTCATACTACTCGTGCCCCCCCTTCGATGATGACGACGACGGCTACATTGCCGTCGTCGTCGTCGTCGACGTCCCTTCTTCCTCCTCGTTTTCCGCCTCCTTTCCATCCTCCCTCACCGCCTCGTTCTCCTACCCCGGCGATTGTTTCGATGACGTCGGCGTCGTCCTTGTGGTCCGTCCTCCCGTCATCGTCTCACCCTTTCGTATGCCGTGTGATCCTCCAAATCCCCCTTTCGGACGTGTTCTGAAGTGGGGTCTCGCGATAATTGCGACGGGGATTCAAGCGCAGCGACGAGGGGCCCCCGAGGACCCAGAATTGTTTAAAAGCCGTCACCGCGTTCTCCTCCTCATCCTCCTCCCTCTTCGCCTCCTCGTCCTCCTCCTCCTCCTCCTCCTCCTCCTCCTCATCATCATCATCATCATCATCAGCAGCAGCAGCAGCAGCATCATCACCGTCATCAGCATTATTCACATCATCCACATCATCCACATCATCATCGTCATCATCGTCATCATCATCATCATCGTCGTCATCATCAGTATCAGTATCATCATCATACCTCATCCTCATCAGCATCATCAGCATCGTCATCATCATCATCGTCATCGTGTTCATCCTCATCCTCATCCACCTACTCCTCATCCTCCTCATCATCATGACCATGATCATACTCCACAGCGTCATCAACACCTTCATAATCGGTAGCAGCATCAGCAGCATCAGCATCAGCAGTATCGCCATTATCGTCGTCACCATTATCAGCAGCATCACCATTGTCATCATCATCTTCATCGTATTCAGCATCGTCGCCAGCTGTGCCATCATCATCGGCAGTACCATCTTCAGCATCATCATTAGATCATCATTATCAAGATCATTCCCATCATCATCGCCATCATAATCACCACCACCATAGTCACCATCCTCAGCATCATCAACATCATCACCATCACCATCAAAAATTTTATCACCATGTTCATCATCACCGTAAGCATCATCACCGTCCCCATCACCATCACCATCATCATCATCATCATCAGTAGCATCATCACAATGACCACGCACAGGCTTATCATCACCATCAGCACCATCATCATCATCATCGTCAGCATCGTCACCATCACCATCATCATCAGCATCAGCATCAGCATCAGCATCAGCATCATCATCATCAATACCACAGTTCTAATCATCATCCTTATCCTCATCATCATCATCATCAGCATCATCATCTCGCCCCTCCCCATCGAGGCTTCGGGACCTCGAGCAGGCCTGCGTCAGGGCCACCGTCTGGCTGGACCAGATGCTGGCGAAACAGGCGAAGGTGCCGAGGCGCGCTCTTTACCGCCTGTCGCCGCCGCCTCCGTCGTCGTCGTCGTCAACCTGAACGCCGCCGCCTTGTCGTCCGCGCCGAGAGCGGCCGCCGCGGCCACGTGCTCCGCGCCTGGCAAGGGCAGCGAGGCGACCAGCACCTGCGCTGGCGAAGAGGCCGATGCAGCCCCACGCAGCAGCAGAACGCCAGCGGCATCCGGAGTGCGGCGACCGCGGGCAGTTCGGCGGGCACTTTTTGGTGCGGACCCTGTCGAGGCCAGGGCGCGAGGCGCAGGGGGCCGCGAGGCCCACGCTCACGGCGGAGCCGAGCAGGCCAGCGCGCCAACCCCGCCCGAACTGCCTGCCAGCAGAGGAGGCCAACGCAGCAGGGCGCGAAGACCATAGCGACCAAGGCTCGAAAGAGAACCAACGCCACAAAAATGAACTTTTGGCGCTCCAGGATTCGCGCTGGGCCCCACCAGCGGCGCCTCCAGCGCCGCTGGGTGTCCAGCGCGGATCCAGGAAATCCGCGCGGAGCGCCAACAGTTTGCATCTATGGCGTTGTTTCTTCTTCCAAAGCCTCCGAGCGCGGACGGCGCCAGCCGCCCCTCCGCCTCAGCCCCGACGTGGTGAGGCGGAGGAGCTTGCAACGACAGTCGCCCACAGTCAACCCGCATGGTGAGGATGGGCATCCTTCCCAAGGGTACTCTTGCATCCACGCCCCCTCGGTCCCTCCCTGGCCACCCCCGTTGGCCGTGCCCCGCTCGAGGAGCTTCGAGATGGCCTTCCAAGGCCCTGGCACCCTTCCCGCGCATCCTTCTCATACGGGCCGACGGTGGTCGACCCGTCCCCCTCAGGGGGACGTCTCGCGCGTCCGCCCGGCCAGCCGCCCGTCCGTCCCGAGGGGCGCCGGGACCCCTGCGCGGGCCGCGGGCCCGCGCAGCGCAGGGGGTGCCACGGCGCAGGTCGCCGCGGGCCGCGGGGTCGCCGCGGGCCGTCCCGCGGGCCGCGCGGGGCGGCGCGGGGGCCGTCGGCCGCCCGCCCGCGTCGCGCTCGGGTGCCCGTCGGCGCGGCCGTGGCCAGTGGGGTGGGGGTCAGAGGAGGAAAGGGTGCCGATACCTTGGCATCGCTCGGACGTGTGTACGTTTCCTTCGGCGGGGACCATCGAGGAGCATCCTTGATCACTCGGCGAAAAAACCACGCACGAAACCGACGAAAGAGCACAGGGAATGGACGTCCGAGCGATGGCCAGATTCGGCTACCCTTCGCCCGGTGTCCTTTGTTCCTTCTTTCCTCGGAGGCCCTCGCTGCCACCGCTGGATTCGCCCCGAAGGGGGAAGAGGTACCAATGCGGCTACCCTCCCCCCCGCCCCACCCGAAGCAGTGTCTCGGGCAGTGGCGCCCCTCCTCCTGTCTGCACGCCTGTGCTCCCCCTCCCCGCTCCTTGTCCCTCCTTCCCGCCTTCCCCCCTCTCGAGTGGGGAGCAGGGCCGCGTCATCTCTCTTTCCCCGCTCCTCCCCCTCCTCCCCTTCCGTTTCCCCATCCTTTGCCCTTTTCCTCCTCTTCTTCCTCCTCCTCCTCCTCCTCCTCCTCTCTTCCTCCTCCTCCTCCTCATCCTCCTCCCCCTCCTTCTCATCCTCGTGTTCCTCACTGTTTGACGTTCGGCAAACTTGATCAGCTTGGGTTGTAACGTCTGCATCTTCCTCCTTCTTTCTTCCTCCCCTCTTCCCTCCTCTATCATCCGAAGGAGCGGCGGGGGAGAATGGGGTAACAGGACATCGGCGATGAAGATGCTGATGCTGTTGGTGGTACCGATGCTGTTGATGGTGGTCATGGAGATGATGACAATGGTGAGCCCCTTTCTCTGGGGCGCTCTATGGGCGACTCCAGGGCAGGTCCTACAGGTTGTTTCTCAGATAGTGGGCCATGCGGGAGAACTCCATGGAGTTGCTCCTTGCAGAGGGCCGGCGACATCAGCGAAGGCTGGCTCTTGGCCACGGCCCGCGCTACCAGCCGAAAGCAGCGCATCAACCGCCAGCGACGCGTTACGTGCTTATCGGGCACAGCGCAAGAGGCGGGCTATCGAGCGCGCCATCAAGGCCGAGTGACCACGACATGAGCGAACTGCCATTTCCTGGGCAGGAAGGAGAAGTTAGCGTAGCGAGCACCAAGATGCGGCCGGGACATGAAAGAACTTGACGACGATAATTGCGCGGACCTGAACAAGTTTCTTGAATCAGGATCGCGCGCACATGTTGGAGAGGCCTGACGGCCGGTGCCGCCGACCCTGATCGACGACGACGGCGACGACGAAGACGAGGGAGGAGGAGGAGCAGGAGGACGAGCAGGATGAGCAGAAGGATGAGCAGAAGGAGGAAGAGGAGGCGGTGGGCGAGGTGGGGCAGCAGCAGGAGGACGCGGGGGACGAGCAGGAGGAGGAATGAGCAGTTGGAGGGGGCTCCGGAGGAGGGGCAGGAGGAGTGGCAGGCGGAGGAGGGGGAGGATGCGGCGAGGACGACGACGCTGGCGTGGGTCTCTTCGGGGCGCTCTCGGGAACCTCTGGGGAGCAGTTTGGGGGCCTCTTGGGGCTTCCTGGGGGCTTCTTGGAAGCTTCTTGGGGCCTCTTGGGACCGCTTGAGCGCTCTTGGAGCCTCTTGGAGGCATGGGGGCCTCATGTGGTGGAAGTCTAGAATTCTCGGTTCCTCGTCCCCCTTTGGGCACTCTCTTGGGCCCGTCTTGGGGCCCTCTTGGGGCCCTCTTGGGCCGTCTGCGGCGCCTCTTGGGCCGTCCTGCGTCCCTCTTGGGCCGTCTGGGAGCCCTCTTGGAATCATCTTGGGCCGTGTTGGGGCGCTCTTGGAGGCCTCTTGGGCCGTCTTGGACCGTCGGAAAACCGAAAGCATTCAAAAACTAAGGCAAAATTGACGATTTTGGCTCCTGGGGCCCTCTTGGGAGTTGGCTCCTTGGCAAAATTGTCAGTTTTGGCTCCTTGGGCCGTTTTCGAGCAGTCTTGAACATCTTGGAGAGAGCGCGCCCGTGCGAAACTCGCAAAGGGGGGGGGTCCCTCCTTAGCTACCCCCCCCCCTTGGACCCCCTCTGCTGGAAGCCCCCCCCCTCCCCCCCTTTTTCGCTTGCCCCCCGAAGCTACCCCCCCCCCCTCCCCCCTTTGGCCGCTCCGGAAGCTACCCCCGCCCTCCCCTCCTTTCCAAAACGAGGAGAGGCTTAGCTACCCCCCCCTCCCTTTGGACACCTCTGCCGATAGCTACCCTCCCCCCCCCCCCTTTTTCGCCCACTCCCCGGATGCTACCCCCCCCCTCCCCCCTTTTGGGCGGCCCGGAAACCACCCCCCGTTCCCCCTCTTTCTAAAGGGGGGGAGAGCTTAGCTACCCCCCCTCCCTGGGAACCCCCCTCTGCTGGAAGCTACCCCCCCCCTCCCCCTCCTTTTTCCCAAAGAGAGGGAGAGCTTCCGTCCCTCCTGGCGGAACCCAAACTAAAACAATAACCCGATGCCCTAAACCTAAGCACTCACCCGATCCCTATCCCTAACCCGTAACCCCTGACACGCGACCTAAACACCAGGCGCCCATAACACTAACCCCTACCCCTCACCCTCTCAATCCTGACTCTAACCCTTAACCTTAAACCTACCCTCTAACCCTAACCTTCAACCCTAACCCTCAACACTAACCCAAACCCTAACCTCCAATCCTGAAACCCTAAACCATAACCCGAAACCCTAAGCCAAAACACGAACCGTAAGCCGAAGCCCTAACCATTCCTTTAACCCCTAACACGAACGCTAAACCCTAAACCCTAAACCCTTAAAGACGAAAAGCATTCCGTATTGAGCAAGCTCGAACGACAGCGCGGCGGAGGATGGCGAGCTGGTCCGAAGCGGTCAGTTCGTAGTCGCGCTAGCTCCGTCCTTCGCGAAACGCAACGACGCGACCCGACACGTCGTGTCGAGGTTGCGTTGCTACGCTTCCCCGGGGGCCGCCGCGTGGAGGCGGACGGAGATGGCCCCCTAGGTTTCTGCGCAGCTCTGGCCGACCCCTTGCGCGCGTTGCTGCAAAGCCTCGCGTCGAAACGTCGAATTGTCTACGGTGTCTTCGGGGCTCGTTTCGTCGAAATGTCTACGACAACAAGACTGCCTTTGTCGAAACGTCTGCGGGGCAGGTCCGGCCACCAGGACCCCTTCGATTCGACATTCCTATTTTTCTAATGTCGCAGACATTTCGACATTCTGACCCCGCTACTGTCGTAGACATTTCGACGAGCGGATGCGCCCCCGGTCCCGGCCCGCGATCCCAGGCGCTCCAGGGCGTTCCCAGGCACTCCCAGGCGCTCCCAGGGCGCTCCCATGCGCTCCCCGGCGCTCCCAGGCGCTCCCAGGCGCTCCCGGCCGCTCCCAGGCGCTGCCAGCGCATACAGGCGCTCCCAGGCGCTCCCAGGCGCTCTCAGGCGCCCCCACGCGCTCCCAGACGCTCCCAAGCGCTCCAGGCGGTCCCAAGCGGTCCCAGGCGCTCCCAGGCGCTCCCAGGCGCTGTCCCAAGCGGTCCCAGGCGCTCCCAGGCGCTCCCAGGCGCTGCCAAGCGCTCCCAGGCCCCCCCAAGCTTTCCCAGGCGCTCCCAAGCGCTACCAGGCGCTCCCAGGCGCGCCCAGGCGCTCCCGGGCGCTCCCAGGCGCTCCCAGGCGCTCCAAAGCGCTCCCAAGTCTTCAGCCCAGACGCTCCCAAGCGCTCCCAGGCGGCCCCAAGCGGTCCCAGGCGCTCCCAGGCGCTCCCAAGCGCTCCCAAGCGCTCCCAGGCGCCCCCAAGCTTCCCCAGGCGCTCCCAAGCGTTTTCATGTGCTCCCAGGCGCTTCCAAGCGTTTCCAAGCGTTCCCAGGCGCTCCCAGGCGCTCCCAAGCGCTCCCAGGCGCTCCTAGGCGCTTCGAGGCGCTCCCTGGCGCTCCCAAGCGCTCGCGCGTCGAAATGTGCGTCACATGAAGACTTGTATTGCCGTCGAAATGTCTACGACAGAAGGAAACGTCAGCCCGTCGAAATGTCTGCGACAGTAGGGGGTGCTGGGGCGTCGAAATGTTTACCACATCAAGAAATGCGTTGCCGTCGAAATGTTTGCGTCGTCTTCGAGAGTGAAGCGGGCCGAAATGTCTGCGCCTCGCATGCCTTCTGCGTAGACGTTTCGACGGTCGAAACGTCGAAATGTCTACGGTGTCTTCGGGGCTCGTTTCGCCGAAATGTCTACGACAACAAGACTGCCTTTGTCGAAACGTCTGCGGGGCAGGTCCGGCCACCAGGACCCCTTCGTTTCGATATTCTTATTGTTCTAATTTCGCAGACATTTCGACATTCTAACCCCGCTACTGTCGTAGACATTTCCACGGGCGGATGCGCCCCCGGTCCGGGCCCGCGATCCCAGGCGTTCCAGGGCGCTCCCAGGCGCTACCAGGCGCTCCCAAGCGCTCCCAGGTCGCTCCCAAGCGTTCCCAGGCGCTAACGGGCGCTCCCAGGCGCCCCCAAGCGCCCCCAAGCGCTCCCAGGCGTTCCCAGGCGCTCCCAGGCGCTCCTGGGCGTTCTCCGCGCCCAGGCGTTCTTAGACGCTCCCAAGCGCCCCCAAGCGCCCCGAGCGTTCCCAAGCGCTCCCAGGCGCTCTCCGGCGCTCCCAGGCGCTCCCAGGCGCTCCCACGTGCTCCCAAGCGCTCCCAGGCGCTCCCAGGCGCTCCCAGGCGCTCTCAGGCGCCCCCAGGCGCTCCCGGGCGCCTTCAGGCGCTCCCGGGCGCTCCCAGGCGCTCCCAGGCGCCCCCAAGCGCTCCCAGGTCTTCAGCCCAGGCGCTGCCAAGCGCTCCCAGGCGCCCCCAGGCGCTCCCAGGTGCTCCCAGGCGTTCCCAAGCGTTTCCAAGCGTTCCCAGGCGCTCCCAAGCGCTCCTGGGTGATCCCAGGCGCCCCCAGGCGCCCCCAAGTCTTCAACCCAGGCGCTCCCAAGCGCTCCGAGGCGCTCCTAGGCGCTCCCAGGCGCTCCCCGGCGCTCCCAAGCGCTCGCGCTTCGAAATGTGCGTCGCATAAAGAATTGTATTGCCGCCGAAATGTCTACGACAGAAGGAAGCGTCAGCCCGTCGAAATGTCTGCGACAGTAGGGGGTGCTGGGGCGTCGAAGTGTCTACCGCGCCAAGAACCCTGTCATCCCAGCGCCTTAATTTAATTGAGACGTGCGCCATGTACCAGTTTTTGAATTTTGTTTCAATTTTTGATTTCGAATTCATTGTGTTTCAATGTTTGATTATGAACTCATTATTACTGCATATCCAACTGTGCCAATGTGCCAGTTGTGAATGTGTTACAATATATATATATAATATATATATATATATATATAT
>CAUYUJ010015238.1:150000-176444 GCA_963575745.1 Prorocentrum cordatum
AGACGACGCGCACATAGGGGTCCCCACATTTTGGGGACCCATGCTGTGCTATGCCATGCTATGGCACAGTGGCGGGGTAGGCCTAGGGACAAATAAAGTAAACGAACGCGCGCATAGGGGTCCCGACTTTCTGGATACCCATAAATAGATATGCCATGCTATAACACAGTGATGGGATAGACCCAGGGTAATTAACATGAAGAACATCGGGACCCCCACTTTTTGGAGCCCATGCTGTACTATGCCATGCTATAGTACAGTGGCGTTGTAGGCCCAGAGCAAGTAACAGAAACGCGCACATAGAGATCCCCAGTTTTGGGGGACCCATGCTGTGCCATGCCATACAATAGCACAGTGGCGGGATAGACCGGGGGCAAGTAACAGCAAAAGACAACGCGCACATGGGTGCCCCCTACGTTTTGGAGACGCATGCTGTGCTATGCCATGTTGTAGCACAGTGGCGGGATAGGCATAGGGCAACGCGCACATAGGGGTCCCCACTTTTCGGGGACCCATGCTGTGCTATGCCATGCTATAGTACAGTGGCGGGATAGCATAGGGCAAATCGCGAAAGGCAACGCGCACATAGGGGTGTTGCCATGCTGTACCACAGTGGCGGGATAAGCATAGGGCAAGTACGGGTAAACAGCAACGCGCACGTAGAGGTCCCCACGCTTTGGGGGCCCATGCTGTGCTATGCCATGCTATAGCACAGTGGCGGGAGGCCTAAGGCAATAGGAGTACAAGGCAACGCGCACATTGGGGTCCCCACTTTTGGGGGACCCATGCTGTGCCATGTCATGCTATAGCACAGTGGCGGGATAGGCATAGGACAAATAAAAGTACATGGCAGCGCGCACATAGGGGTCCCCACTTTTTGGGGACCCATGTTGTGCGCCCAGGGCAATAGGGATAAAAGGGAACGCGCACATGAGGGTCCCCACTTTTTGGGGACCCATGCGGTGCCATGGCATGCTGGAGCACAGTGGCGGGATAGGCCTAGGGCAAGTGTAAAAGGCAACGCGCACATAGGGGTCCCCACTTTTTGGGGGCCCATGCTGTGCTATGTCATGCTAGAGCACAGTGGCGGGATAGGCCGAGGGCATGTATGTGGAAAAAGACGACCCGCGCATAGGGGTCTACACTTTTTGGGGACCCATGATGTGCTATGCCATGCTATAGCACAGTGGCGGGACAGGCCAAGGGCAAGTATCAGCAAAAGACAACACATAGGGGTCCCCACTTTTTGGGGACCCATGCACTGCTATGCCATGCTATGCCGCAGTGGCGGGATAGGCCTCGGGCAAGTAACAGCAAAAGACAACGGCCTTGCGCAGCATGTGCACAGACTGTCCACACGCTCGTTTCATGCGCAAGCCCGGCAGCGCGACCTCTCCGATGATAGTCGCGCCTCTGCGACTTGCGCGCAGAGAGGCCGTTCCAAAATATGAAAAGTCCGCGCGCAGGGAACGCGGGCACAAGCATAGCTGCAACAATAGCGACACAAGCATAGCATGCCTACGGTCACTCACTGTCCACGAACCACATGGGGACCCTGCTGAACAGCCTCGTGGATAGCATTGAGGGCTGCCTGCGAGATAGTGCCGTGAAGCCGCTGGCATATGTTCCTCAGCGTGTACCTCTGGTCAGCGTCGGGCCTCGCAATAGCCTCCCCGTCAACCTGATCTTCGTTGTAGTGGTGCGTCCGGACATAGGACGCGAAATCGAAGATGTGCGAGAGCACCTCCACATACTCGTCAAGAAATAGCTCGAGCACCAGAATAGCTCGTCAAGAAATCGTGAGGCGTCCCATAGCACTGGTACAAGTCCATGACATCATGGTGGTGGGTACTCACATGCATGATAGTACCCCACCCATGCCAGGCCTCTGTAGGCACTTCGATAGGCTCGTGCCGATCGGCGACCCGCGTCAGGAGAAGTAATAGGGCAGCCAGGCCGTGGGCCGCGGCAAGAACAGCGTGACCGTGTGGTAGCCGGCCATCCTTTGACTTCCGGTAGTTGGAAGGACGAGGATAGGTTATGAGCACACGATAGATCCTGCCGAACCAAAAATGGCTGAACGAACATCATAGATTGGACCGCTCCCTCTGCCAGAACATGTGCACAGAACAGCAGTGACAAGAAGAACGCAGAATGACAAATGATGAGGCCTGAGATGAAGGAGGTAGACAGACAGACAATCGAAACACTCCCGAGAGAACTGTGGGGACCCATGCTGTGCTATGCCATCCTATAGACCAGTGGCGGGATAGGCCTAGGATTAGTAAAAGGCGACGCGCACATAGGGGTCCCCACTTTTTGGGGACCCATGCTGTGCTATGTCATGCTAGAGCAAAGTGGCGGGATAGGTCGAGGGCAAATCTGTGGAAAAGACGACCCGCACATAGGGGTCTACAATTTCTGGGGACTCATGATGTGCTATGCCATGCTATAGCACAGTGGCGGGACAGGCCAAGGGCAAGTATCAGCAAAAGACAACACATGGGGGTCCCCATTTTTTGGGGACCCCTGCGGTGCTATGTCATGCTAGGGGGATCCCTATTTGCGTTGTTTTTACTCCTTCCTATCCCAGGCCTATCCCGCCACCGGACTATAGCATGGCATAGCACATCATGGGTCCCCAAAAGTAGGCTCCTCCCGCCGGACCCGACCCGTCCCGTCCGTTGGGGTCCGCCTGCCCGACTCTTCCCGCCCGTTAGAGCACTCGCGTGCCAACTGGATCGCACATCAGTCGTCGCCGTCGTCGTCGTCGTCGTCGTCGTCGACGTTGTATTCGATGTGGTTATAACGAGGGGAGAGATGATCTTTATGGTGGGGTGGCTTGCGGGTTGGAGTGACGGCCACCGCAAGTGGGTTCGCGGTCAAGGTGAAATCGTGACCAAGCCTAGTAGACCCTAAACCCTAAACCCTAAACTGCAAGCCACGGGCGGTGCAACGTCCGTAGCCCGCGGCGTCTGGCCGAGCGCTCAGCGATCCTGCCCATACAGCGTACGCCGCACCGACGAAGCGGCGAGAGCCGCTGAGGAGGAATTCGCACGCCTCGCGGTGCATCCCCGTGGTGTTCTCCTAAGAAAGGGAACCCCCAACCCTCAGCCCTAGCAAGCTGCTTCCCCACGGCCGATGCTTCCCCTGGGGCTCCAAACCTACGAAAATACAGCATGCGGTGCTCTCTGGGTGCTTCAAACCTATGAAATTACACAATGCGGCGCCTTTTCGGCTGCCTCTGGGAGCCCCTGGCGCACGCCCCAGGCGCCCCCACGCGCTTCCAGGCGCTCCCAGGCGCTCCCAGGCGTTCCCAGGCGCTCCCAAGCATTCCCAAGCGCTCCCAAACGTTTCCAGGCGCTCCTAAGCGCTCCCAAGCGCTCCCAGGTGCTCCCAGGCGCTCCCAAGAGTACAAGGCGCTCCCAGGCGCTCCCAGGCCCTCCCAGGCCCCCCCAGGCGCCCGCAGGCGCTCCCACGCGCTCCCAAGCGCTCCCAGGCGCCCCCGGCACGCTCCCAGGCGCTCCCAGGCGCTCCCAGGCGCTCCCAGCGCGCCCCCAGGCGCCCCCGCACCGTTGCGAGGGGGTGCCAATCCCACCCCCTCGCGCCCCCCCCGGCGAACGTCGCGCTTTACCTGGCAGCCTTTCCAGATGGCGATTCTGCGCCAGCGGCAGCCGCATGCCTTAACTGGAAGCTTTTGCGCACACGCCGTCATGGTCATCCCGACAATCTGTTCGCATTGGCACACCATTCCAAAGCCCCCCTTGATAGCGGGGTTGGGGCGTAGAAAAGCCCAAGCCCTAAAAGGCTTTACTTTGGGTGGTCTGGGGCGGGACGGGAATGCAGAGTTCGAGGCGCGCGCGGCCTGGGCTGCGACCCCCCCGGCGCTCCTGGTGAGGGGGGGGTCGCAGCCAGCGCGCGTTTTCTTTTATGCAGGCCTTAAATTCCCAAGCACCTCGTTGTGCTTCTGTCCACCCACCGCGCATCGCCGTCGCCATCTACGGGGGGCAGGGCATCTCTGAGATGCGTCAGCTGGTTGCCAGACTGGGTCGCCCATGCAGCCGTAGGCTGCCCCCCTTCGGGGAGTAGCGATTCAGCGATAAACGCTCCCTTGATCCTCACAGAATATAACATCCTAAACCCAGACACTTTTGACTTGGAATTCCGCCCTATGCTTCTCCGACACGAAAAAACACGCGTGGTGCGCTCTACGAGGTCTACGTGCGCACTTGGGAGCGCCCGGGGGCGCCTGGGAGCGCCTGGGGGCGCCTGGGAGCGCCGGGGAGCGCCTGGGAGCGTCTGGGAGCGCCTGGGAGCGCTTGGGAGCGCCTGGGAGCGCCTGGGAGCGTGCCGGGAGCGCTTGGGAGCGCTTGGGGGCGCTTCGGAACGCGCAGGGAGCGCCTGGGAGCGCCGGGGAGCGCCTGGGAGCGCTTTTAGGGGCCAACGGCCCTAAACCTTAAAAGGCTTTAGTTTGGGAGGTTGCCGGCCATGCGGCCGGGGGTGGGAAGATGTTGCACCTCTTGCCCCCTTCGCCAAGCTTGCTCGGGTCGGCTAACCGCCCCCCCAATTGCGCTTGCCGAAAGGGGGGGCAGCTTTACCTTGACTATCGGCCGCTGCGCTAAGAGAAGCCCTAAACCCTAACCCTAAACTGCAAGCCACGGGCGGTGCAACGTCCGTAGCGCGTGGCGCGTGGCCGAGCGCTCAGCGAGCCTGCCCATTTCCACGCACGTGGCACCGACGAAGCGCCCAGCGCTGAGGAGGAATTCGCACGCCGCGCGTGTACGGCTCCGCTGGTTCGGCTAATGAAAGGAACCCTTAACCCTCAGCCCTAGCCTGCGGGTCCCTCGCGACGGGCTCCATCCCCTGGGGCTCGAAACTTATGAAAATGCATTATACGGCGCCCTTTCGGCCGTCCGTGGGGTTGCAAACCATATGAAAATACAGCATGCGGCCTCCTTTCGGCTGGCGCACGTCCCAGGCGCTCCCAAGCGCTCCCAGGTGTTCCCAAGCGCTCCCAGGCGCTCCCGAGCGCTCCCAGGCGCTCCCAAGCGCTCCCAAGCGCTCCCAGGCGCTCCCAAGTGCTCCCAAGCGCTCCCAGGCGCTCCCAGGCGCGCCCAGGCGCTCCCAGGAGCTCCCAGGCGCTCCCAAGTGCTCCCAAGCGCTCCCAGGAGCTCCCAGGCGCGCCCAGGCGCTCCCAGAAGCTCCCAGGCGCTCCCCGGCGCTTTCGGCACGTTCCCACGCGCTCCCAAGCGTTCCCAGGTGTTCCCAAGCGCTCCCAGGCGCTCCCAAGCGCTCCCAGGCGCTCCCAGGCGCTCCCAAGCGCTCCCAGGCGCTCCCAAGTGCTCCCAAGCGCTCCCAGGCGCTCCCAGGCGCGCCCAGGCGCTCCCAGGAACTCCCAGGCGCTCCCCGGCGCTTTCGGCACGTTCCCACGCGCTCCCAAGCGCTCCCAGGCGCATGGCGCTCCCAGGCGCTCCCAGGCGCTCCCGGCGCGCTCCTGGGCGCTCCCTGGCGCTCCCAGCATGCTCTCAGGCGCTCCCAAGCGCTCCCAAGCGCTCCCAGGGGCGCCCAGGTACTCCCAAGCGTTCCCGGCACGCTCCCAAGCGCTCCCAGCATGCTCAGGCGCCCCCAAGCGCTCCGTGGCGCTTCCGAGCGCTCCGGGGCGCTCCCAAGCATTCCCAGGCGCTCCGGCACGCTCCCAGGCGCTCCCGGCACGCTCCCAGCACGCTCCCAAGCGCTCCCAGGCGTTTCCATGCGCTCCCAAGCGCTCCCAAGCTCCCACAGGTGCTCCCGAGCGCTCCCCGGCGCTCCCAAGCGCGTTTAAGCAGTCCACACGGTCCCATGGCGCTCCCAAGCGTTTCCATGCATTCGCAAGCACTCGGCAGCGCTCCCTGGCGGCGCTTCCCGGCGCTCCCCCGCCATGCAGGTGCTGCTGCAGCCACGCGCGCGCATCGTAGCGAGGGGGTGCCAGGCCCGCCCCCTCGCGCCCCCCCTCCAGCCATGCGAAATTTGCGCCGAAGGCGGCTGCGTCGACAATGCAATCGCTTCAGCGGGGGCGACGCCAACGGCCAAGCCCAACGGACAACCCACGGCTCGCACTCGCGGTGCACTCTGCGTGTCCTGACGCGCTCCCAGACGCTCCCACGTGCTTCCATCCTGGGGAAACATCGAGGCGCTCCCCCAGCGCTCCCAGAGAGCTCCCCCAAGGCATTCCAGGGGGTCTGCCATAGACGTGCTGCCGCAGCCATGCGCGCGCATCGTAGCGAGGGGGGGCCAGACCCACCCCCTCGCGCTCCCCCTCCCGCCTTCCGAAGCTCGCGCCGACAGCGTCTGCGCCGATGATTGCAATCGCTTCAGCGGGGGCGACCTCAAAGGCGAAACCCATAGCCGCGGGCGAATGCAACTGCCGCGCGCGTCGCCGTCAGCGAGGAGCCCGACGGCGCGGCCACTCGCTCGAGGCCCACGGGGGCCCGTGGGATTGCCGCGCCAGTGCCCTACGCCGAAGGCAAATGCCGGACCCCTGTGGATCTGCTGCGCCAGCGGCAGCCCAACGGCGAAGCCCCCTGCCGAAGGCGCAACAGCTGCCTCATCGACGAGGCGAGCTGACGCGTCAGCGCCATGCACCCTGCGCGCGTGCTCGCATGGGCGCGCGTTGCCACGGCCGCGACCGCGCGCGCGCTTCCCAGCATTCGCACCCCAGTGTCACAACCCAGTGCCGAAGGCAAAGGCGGCAACGCATGGACATGCTGCGCCAGCGGCAGCCCAGCGCGCGTGCTCACGTGGATGCGCAGTGCCACGGCCGCGTCGGCGATCGCCTGCGCACGCCACCCCGAAGCCCCCTTTGATAGGGGGGTTGGGGGGTAGAAATCCCTAAACCCTGAAAGGCTTCACTCTGGGCGGTCTGGGGCGGGAGTGCGACTAACCGTGGCGCGCGCGGCTTGGGCAGCGATCCCGCCCAACAACCTTGATGCGGGGGGGATTGCAGCCAGCGCGCGCTTGCGCTAATGCAGGCCCTAAACTCGAGTATGCGTCGCTGTCGGGATGCCCCAGACGCATGCGAGCCTTGGTCGGAACGTTCAGTGGAGCGCCTGAAGGATCTACGGAAAGGGAGAGGTTAAGCTCGACAGCCCACACGCCACGCCTCAGGCTGGCTACGCCACAGGCTACCTGCGTAGCAGGAAAGAAGAATCCGAAAGCCGGAACCCAACGCCAGCGGGACCGCAAGATCCCCCAGGAACTTAGGAAAACTTAGGAAAACGCTGCCAGGGGCTCTCCAGGCGCTCCCAGCGCGCCTGGGCGCGCTCCCAGGCGCTCCCCAGGCGCTCCCACGCGTCCCAGAAGCTCCCCAAGCGCTCCCAGGGGGTCCCCAGCGCGGGAACCTCGCGCGCGCGCGAGACGCGGAGCGTCCGGCGAACTGGTCCCCGTTGTCATGGCGCAACATGATCCCCTCTGAGATAGAAGCATATGCGTAACTTTATTCCAATCGCGATATGCGCTCGCCAGCGCGCCTGCGCACCGAAAAGGAGCGCGCAGGCGCGGTTCTGGCGTCGCCAACGTAATTCAGCGATAAGGAATACACTCGACGGCCGGACGGCCGGCCGGCCGGCCGGCTGACGCACGCGACGCGCTGCCTGGCGCGTCGCATCGAGGGGGCGCCAGGCCCGCCCCCTCGAGCCCCCCCTCCCACCATCCGAGACAAAGCGCTGCGCGTGCGCCACCGCGCAGAATCGCTCCTGCGAGAATCGGAAAAGGTCGCCCGGTCGGGCGTCCCCCAACGCGCGAACGAATCCCGGAGACTCTAGGACGACGTGGTGTCAGCGCGGGAACCTCGCGCGCGCGCGAGCCGCGGAGCGTCCGGCGAGCTGGTCCCCTTTGTCGTGGCCCACCATGATCGCTTTTGAGATTGAGGCATCTGCGTAAGTTTACTTGAATCGCCATGTGCGCTCGCCAGCGCGCCTGGGCATCGAAAAAGAGCGCGCAGGCGCGGTTCTGGCGCCGCCAGCGTAACATGGGCCACAAGGTACGACACCTCGTTGGCCGGCAAACCGCTGCGCGTGCGCCACCGCGCAGAACCGCTCCTGCGAGAGTCGGGAGAGATCGCCCGGTCGGGCGTTCCCCAGCGCGCGAACTAAACCTGGAGGCTGTTCCCCAATGCGTTACAGCGCCTGCGCGTTCTCAGGTAGGACGACGTGGTGTTCGACACCCCCATGAGTGGGGGCTTGGGGGAAGAACTCTCTGTGTCCCTAAACCCTAAAAGAGAATAGCTGGGCTGGATTGGGGCGGGAGGACAAGCAACGCGAGCGCGCACACAGCATCCCACCCCCAACAATCTTGACGTGGGGGTGGGATGCGTGCGCGCGCCCACACCGCTTGGCGGGCAACACCTTAATTTTATAATCTTATAATTATTAAACCTTAATTGCCATAAAACGGCCACCATGCAACCCGGCTTCATCTACGGCAAAACATAACATGTCCTGACAATGCGTGCTGAATCTCTTGTATTTTACACTACAAAGTGCCGGGTCCCCGTTGCGACCGGTTATGTAAACCGGCTCCATCTATTGCAACAAATAACATTTCCTGAGCATGCGTGCAGAATCTCTTTTATTTTACATTACAAAGTGCCCGGCCCCCGTTGCGACCCCCCTCCATCTATTGCAAAAAATAGCATGTGCTGAGCATGCGTGCAGAACCGCTTTTATTTTACACTACAAAGTGCCCGGCCTCCGTTGCGACCGGTTATGTAAGCCCGCTCCATCTATTGCAAAAAATAGCACTTGCTGCGCATGTGCGCAGAATCTCTAATCTTTTATATTGCGACCCCGCTCAATCTATTGCACAAAATAGCATTTGCTGAGCATGCGTGCAGAATCTCTTGTATTTTACCATAGAAAGTGCGACCCCGTAGTGTAAACCGGTTCCATATACTGCAAAAAATAGCACTTGCTGCGCATGCGTGCAGAATCTTTAGTACTTTACAATACAACGTGCCCGGCCCCCGTTGCGAGCCGATCCATCTGTTCCAAAACATAGCATTGGCTGCGCATGCGTGCAGACTCTCTTCCGCCCGACCCGACTCTTCCCGCCCGTCAGTCGTCGCCGTCGTCGTCGTCGTCGTCGTCGACGTTGTATTCGATGTGGTTCTAACGAGGGGAGAGATGATCTTTATGGTGGGGTGGCTTGCGGGTGGGAGTGACGGCCACCGCAGGTGGGTTCGCGGTCACGGTGTACTCGTGGCCGCGCCGAGTACACCCTAAACCCTAAACCCTAAACTGCAAGCCACGGGCGGTGCAACGTCCGTAGCCCGTGGCGTCTGGTCGAGCGCTCAGCGAGCCTGCCAAATATTCACGTACGTGGCCCGCCACGCGTATGCGGCCGCCGCTTGTTCGCTTAATGAAAGGAACCCGTAACCCTCAGCCGCAGCCTGCGGGTTCCTGGCGATCGGCTCCATCCCCTGGGGCTCCAAACTTATGAAAATGCAATATGCGGCGCCCTTTCGCCCGTCCGTGGGGCCGCAAACCATATGAAAATACAGCCTGCGCCGCCGTTTCGTGCGTCCACGGCGCCCAGGCGCTTCCAGGCGCTCCCAGGAGCTCCCAAGTGCTCCCCAGGCGCTCGCGGCACGCTCCCAGGCGCTCGCGGCGCGCTCCGAAGCGCTCCCAGGCGCTCCCAGGCGCTCCCAAGGGCTCCCGGCGCGCTCCCAGGCGCTCCCAAGCGCTACGAGGACCAAGCGCGATCCAGGCGCTCCCAGGCGCTCCAGGCACGCTCCCAGCACGCTCCCAGGCGCTCCGGCAAGCGCTCCCAAGTGCTCCCAAGCGCTCCCAGGCGCTCCCCGGCGCTCCCCCTAGGCGCTCTCCGGCGCACCAAGCAGCTCCCTGGTGACTCTGCGAGACGTTGCCCGGCGCTCTCAGGCCGCTCGCAAGCGATCCCGAGGCGCTCCCAAGCGCTCCGAAGCTTTCCAAAGGCTTTCCAAAAGCTCCAGGACAGCGCGCACGCGCATGCGCAGCGCCAGGCCGGCGTCGCCGCGACAGTGTCTGGGAGCATGCGAGGGGGCGTATCCAGAACCTTCTCGCAATGCAAGGCATATCGCCACGTGCTGATCTGCTGCCGCCGCTGCCGACGCTCCCAAGTGTTCCCAGCGCTTACAAGCGCTCCCAGGCGCTCCCAGGCGCTCCCAAGCGCACCCAGGCGCTCCCGGCACGTTCCCAGGCGCCCCCATGCGCTTCCAAGCGCTCCCAGGAGCTCCCAGGCGCTCCCGGCGCGCCCCCGGCGCGGGATCCCAAGTGCTCCCAGGCGCTCCCCGGCGCTCCCAGGCGCTCCCAGGCGCTCCCAAGCGCTCCCAGGCGTTCCCGGCACGTTCCCAGGCGCTCCCAGGCGCTCCCAGGTGCTTCCAGGCGCCCCCAGGAGCTCCCAGACGCTCCCGGCGCGCCCCCGGAGGTGCTGCCGCAGCCATGCGCGCGCATCGTAGCGAGGGGGTGCCAGACCCACCCCCTCGCGCCCCCCCTCCCGCCTTCCGAATTTCGCGCCGAAAGCGTCTGCGTCGCTGATTGCAATCGCTTCAGCGGGAGCGACCCCAAAGGCGAAATTCAAAACTGCGGGCGAATGCAACTGCCGTGCGCGCCGCCGTCAGCGAAGAGCCCGATGGCGCAGCCACTCTCTCGAGGCCCACGGGGACCCATGGGATTGCCGCGCCAGCGCCCTCGCAGCGCGGCTCTCCAATGCCGAAGGCAAATGCCGGACCCCTGTGGATCTGCTACGCCAGCGGCAGCCCAACGGCGAAGCTCCACGCCGAAGGCGCAATATATCGGCTGCCTCATCGACGAGGCGAGCTGACGCGCCAGCGCCATGCACCCTGCGCGCGCGTTCGCACGGGCGCGCATTGCCACGGCCGCGGCCGCGCGCGCGCTTCCCAGCATTCGCGGCCCAGTGTCACAACCCAGTGCCGAAAGCAAAACCGACAACACATGGACACGCTGCGCCAGCGGCAGCCCAACGGCGAAGCCCAACGCCGACATCGCCAACGGCTGCCTCTTCGACGTGACGACGAGCCGAAGCACCTACGCCACGCGCCCTGCGCGCGTGCTCACGTGGATGCGCAATGCCACGGCCGCGTCGGCGATCGCCTGCGCGCGCCACTTCGACGGCCCCCCGTGATAGGGGGGTTGGGGAAGGAACCCTAAACCCTAAAAGGCTTCACTCTGGGGCGGGAATGCGACTAACCGCGGCGCGCGCGGTTTGGGCAGCGATCCCCCCCAACAACCTTGAAGCGGGGGGGATCGCAGCCAGCGCGCGCTTTCTCCTATGCAGGCCCTACAGCCTAAACCCTAAACCCTACACCCTAAATTCCCAAGCACCTCGTTGTGTTTCTGCCCACCCACCGCGCATCACCGTCGCCGTCTACGAGAGAGAGGGCATCTCTGAGAAGCGTCAGCTGGTTGCCAGACTGGGTCGCCCATGCAGCCGTAGGCTGCCCCCTTTGGGGAATCGCGATTCAAATATAAATTTTCCTCTGCCTGAAGGCCCTGCGTAGTTAGTAACAGTTAGCGGAACTTCTAATTGTTATTAACGGAGTTATAACTAGTTAGGTTTGGCCAGTTTGAAGCTGTTTTTTTTTTAAAAAAAAAAAAAAAAATGTTTGTGTTATGTTTTTGCATCTCATGTAGTTGGAAATTGGGGCATCATGATTGGGCGCTTCGTCGATTTGGATCTGCTCAGGGGCCTTCAGATTTTTTGTATCGTCCTGGGGCAAACGCGACGGTCCGCAGCGCATCATGTTAGCAACATCGCGATTTGTATTCTACTGGCCAAATGCACGTGATGTCGTTCTCTATTTTCCTGTAAATCACAGGAGCTTTCAGCGAGGTCAGAGGCATCAGAACAGGGTCTGTATCATCTAAAAAGATGTGTCTGGAAAAACCTTCAGCGGCGTTCACATGCTTAGTTGCAAGCTGCTGGACAAGCACCTGCGACTCGCCATCGTCGCATTTCACGTGAAACCACACTTGCATTGCTGCATGCATCCCGCCCGACCCCAGAAGTACGATATCACCGCGCTTGATGCGGCCGAAATCTGTCATGGCTTCGACGCTGGAGACGGCTGTCTGCGTCCCAGGGCACATGCGTTTCAACGCATTCAGCAGCTTCTGTGTTGCTTTCGTTGGGTCGACTAAGCCAGGTGAAACACGCATGGTCTTTAAATCGTGCGCGTGCTGCGCAGTGAGTTGGACCATGAGAGCCTTCTCTGGCCCCTTCTTGCACATGTGGTCTTTGGCGAAACGTTTTACGTTTTTGTGCTTGCGTTCCTGGACAAAGCAACTGAGCGACCCATGTTTTTCAAACATTTCTGGCAAATGTGTTGCCATATGGTGCTTATACACCCAATAGCTTTCACCATATGCGTCCTGATGGCACCGAAGATGTTTCACTATCGCTGACTCTATCTGCGCGGTCGTGACTGGAAGCCGCCGCGCCGCCGTGATGATTATGTCAACGGCATCTTGCAATGCCAGCATACTTGCGATCTGGGGGGCCACTTGATCCGATGAAGGATGCATGGCAATTACTTGCCGAATATACCTGCACAAAACAGGCAACGCAGAGATCTCTTCTGAGGCACTTGCTTGGAGCTCACCAGTCTCCCATACAGTTGCGGCTGAGTGGTGTTTACTCGGCCACGTCCACTTCATGAAATACTCATGCAACTCCATTGCATCACACAAACACTTGAACTGCGCATGCCCTAAAAGTGCTTTTACTTCTCTGTCGAATATACCAGACACAAAATAAATATGCATCCAGTCAAAGCAAATGAATGACGCAGGGAGATATCGCAAACCTGGGTCCAGCGCTATGTGTTCGGGGTGGAAGTTCCATCCTTTGTGCTGTGTGATGGTCGTGTACTGCCCCTCTGAAAACTCCCCCCGCTGATATTTATCCCAATCGGGTCGAAGTCGTTCCAGGATCGCGATGATTGTCGCGTCATCGTTTCTGCGTATCTTTGACGCATCCAAGCACGCGTCTGTCACAAAGAAACCAGATACATCATATGTCAAATAATCAAACTTTCTATTCAAGACGTTGCGACATAACGCACAGGGTTTGGAACCAGCGTGCCCTTTGTTCATGTGTAGTTCCCGCAATGCCTCTTCGTCCCCTATGACGCACGACAGCTTCGCGACGATCGTCGCGTGCGACGTTGCGTCGCCGTTCTCTGACACGTCTAATGTAACACCGCTCGTCTCAAAATTGAAACCACCAGCATAATTGCAAAAAAACTTCTTTGAGGGTCATCTTGATGCACTGCCCGATGCCACCTGGGATGCTTTTTATTTTTGCGCACCGCGCAGTGCTAAGCGTGAACCACGCATCTTCGTTACCCAAGGACTCGTCGAACTCAGCGAACGACCAGTAAACAGCATCAACCCCCCGATAATCTTTCCCCTTCGCCAGGGGGTCTCGCGGTGAAATACCATCGAAATATAAAATGATGTGCCACGGCGACGCCAAGCTGCATGGGTGCTCCTGAAGCGAGCGGCGAAACATCTCCCTGACTGGAGCGCTAGCCTTGCAGCAGGAATACAAAAATGGCCCAGGACAGCACACCCAGTTCTCGAAAGTTCTACCACTGACTAAAGGCGTGTCTATGCAACGCAAGACGTTCCCATATGCGTTCGACTCTTTGGCAATGATGTTTTCGTTTGCCCTGTATTGTGAGCTCCGTGAAATATTGTCGGGCAACCCATGGTCTCGCACATATTTTAGGACACCCGACAGAGCACGCTGTGACAGGTATGAGCCCCTGTGGAGCTCCACCAGCGCCTCATCCGCCTTGCGTTTCCTGGCGGCGGACGCGGCCATGGTTTCAGCCCAAATGGCTACAGACTCGATAACGATGCCAATGCGCATCATAGGATGCATGCGTCGCGCCATGGTAGGGGCACGCTGCATGATGCATCTGAATGCAGCGAGGCGGTAGATCACAACAGAAGTGCACGTTGCATATCGATGCATATGGCATGATACGACGTCGCATCAGAAGGACATGTAGGTGCATAGTGATGCATACGAAGTGCGACGGTAGCTCGCAAGAGAAAGGAGTGTTGCATATTGATGCATGCGACTTGCGATGAAAAGATCGCAACAGACTTGTGTTTTAGACATCATGGTGCAACGTCATACAAGCAAGAGGGAGTTCGTCGATGTGGCGCCGCCCACCGCCGCGCTGCAGCTGCGATGCGAGCTCCCAGCCCTGCTGGTCCTCAACAACCCCCTGGTCCTCCCCCTCCCCGCGTCGAGCACCTAACACTTGGCGTCGATCCACGCCAGCGCCGCGCTCCAAGCCTCAATGCGATTCATCGTCGCATTGCGGTCGAAGCGGACGCGGCGATCTGCCCTCCCCACAACGGCCCTGAACACCTTCTGTGAAGGCTTGTAGATCACGTAGCCGCACCTGTACGGCGCGTTGCACTCGCACGTCGGCGGCTTGGGCAGCACGGCGGGCTTTGGCACGGCAGCCGCGGGTCGCCGCATGGCAGGGGGCCGCGCCTTCTTCATTGGCACAGCCCCCTCGGCGTCTTCGACGCCTGCCCCGCCCTCGGCGTCGCCGACGCCTTCGCCAGCCGCGGAGGGGCGCTTCCTCGCCTTGGCGGTCTTGGCCTTCTTGGCGAGGAGCGCCCTGAGCTTCTCCTCCTCGTCGGTCAGGTCTGGCTCGGGCTCATCATCGCGCGGCTCATCGCGCGGCTCATCGCGCGGCTCCTCGCGCGGCGGAAGCTTCGGCTCCTGCTGCGGCTCCTCGCGCGGCGGGAGCTTTGGCTTCGGGGGCTCCAGCTCCACGCGCGGCTGCGCAGGCGGCTCGGGCGGCCTGAGAGCCGCGGCCGCCGAGTTGGCGAAGAGCGCCGCGCACAGCGGTGCACCGAACAGGGCCTGCATGACTTGCAACTGCCCGCCAGCCGTAGGGTCTGGGGCTGTCATTGGGGGCGCTGCAGCTGCAGGCGAGGTCTTCGCCGCGCAACGCCTGCTCGACTTCCTCACGTAGTCTGGCGCGTCCGTCTGGATCTCCTCCAAGGCGGGCCCATCGTCCTTGTAAGCTGATTTCCACCACGGCTCAGCCGACATGTCCTCGATGCGGTCGAAGTTCCACACCGTGGCGTACCCAAGCGTGGACCAACCCTTGCACGTGATGGCCTTGGAGATGGCACCCTTCACCTCTCCGAAGAGCCTGAGCCAATCGCCCCCATGCCCCTTGCCGCTGCCCCACGCCACGAGCGCGGCCATATTGCCCTTGGAGCTCTCGGAGAGCGTGTGGGCGCCGATCAGCTTGCACCGAGCGGCGAACAGGCGTATGCACGCCTTCTCACTCAGGTCGCCGCTCTTCAGCGATTTGATCTCGCTCGCCGTGAAGACCCTCGATGCAATGCTAATCTCTTGCCATTGCTTGGATCCGCCTGGCATTGACAACATGCCTGTCTTGGTCCCGACGCTCTGGCACAAGCGTGCGATGTTCTCTTGAGTCCAAGTGTTCAGCGAGTGCTCCCTGATTGTTTTCACCAAGGCTGTCGCCTCGTCAGTACTGATCTGTGACAGGTTGTTGATCTTCATGAGGAGGCTGTCGTACTGGTGCTGGGCCACGGCTGATGGGCACAGGCCACATGCGATTTGTGTCGATACCCACTCTGACATGTGCTGCAGCTCCGCGCGGAGGTTCGGAACCGTCGTCATATGACGACAGTTCCGAACCTTCGCGCCTCGCGCCTCGCGATAGGTCGCGCCTCGCGAAAGATCGCGCCTCGCGATAGATCGCGATCGATCGCGATCGAGCCCAAATGGCTATGCGACGCGGGCCTGTGTGATCTATATTCGAAACGAGAACCCGACACCAACTGATGCCAACTTGCAATGCCCCACGCATCGAATATTGGTTTCGGATGGCAGTGCGAGTCTACCACCTGCAACGGGTTGCATGCATCTTGGCATACATAGAACCGACGCGTATATGGCGATGTAAGTGTTGCCGCGTCGCGTATCCCCGCCAGCCCATCCGATTCGAACGAAGAGCGCAGACCACCTGCAGTTGTTATCATCATATGTCTCATCATCATGTTCGTTAAGTGCGCGCGCGCTGGTGCCGAGGGGACGGTCCAAGACATCACTCACAGAACTGGCGTTCTGGATTTAACCCCACCAGCCGGGAGCATCCCAAAGTCGCGATCCTCCGTATCCTCCTCCTCTTCCGCCTCATCCTCCTCATCTTCCCCTCCTCATCCCTCTCCTCCTCCCCGTTGCGGCCTTGGGGCTCTATATGTGGTTCCTCTTGGGGTTTTGGTGCTGCGTCATCCTACAGATATCGTGAGGCGTCGGATGATCCTATGACGCGAAAAGGCGGAAACGCATAGCACCAATGCCATTCAGAGTGCGAAGCAGTTGTGAGGGAGCGATGGGGGGGGGGGGCACGGCTTAGTAGCGTAGTAGGATGGGCAAGAGCATCAGCACCAGCAGCAACAGGAGGACAACGACGAGGAGGGACGAAGAGGGAATGATGTGATGGGGAGGACGAGGATGGGGATGAGGATGAGGATGGGGAGGGAGGGGGGAGGAGGAGGCGGAGGAGGAGGGAGGAGGAGGAGAAGGGGGAAGATGAGGAGGAGGACGAGGCACCTGCGCTATCATGCCGACATTATCATCCCAGACTCATCTTGCATTGATGCATGCAGGTTTTTTCTCTGACCCCTCCACCCGTCGTCCGTCGCCCCCACACCCCTAGCGGGCATCGCGCTCGGCGCGCGCCAGCTCAGTCTCGGCCCGAACGTGGGCCGCGCTCGCATCATCCGCGTCGAGCAGCGCGTTCATCCACGCGTCCTTGCTCTTCAAAAACGCATTGAACCTCTTCTCTGCCTATCGGGGGGGGAGGGAGGGGGGCGATCGCACGGAGGCGGGTGGGACTGGCGACGCCGATGGGGCCATTGACTAAGGGGGTGGGCTCGAGAGCCCATCCCCTCCCCCCTGGCCTCGAGGGGCCCTTGTGTTGTTGTTAGTTAACAACCGCCTGCCTTCTTCTCAGCCTGCGTCTTCGCTGCTTTGGCATGCTTCAATGCCGCCTTGGCAGTCTTCACTGACCGCTGGCGTTCCTGCTTTTCATCCTGCAGCTCAAAGCGCACCTGCGCTTCCATCGCGATCGTCTTCGCTGATTTTCCCATGGGCACGTGAACCACAAATGGGGGCGCGTAAGCCACGCGTGAACTGGTTCGCAAAGGTGGGCGAATGAACCACAAATGCTGCTGACGGTTTGCCAAACGTTCAGCCCCGCCATCGTTGGCGACATGTAGTAAGCTGGGGGGGGGGGGGCGCGAGAGGTGTGAACAGGAGAGGGGTCGAGATGAGGAGGCGGCTGGGGGTGGACATGCAACGGGAGTGCCCGATCACGGCGTCGATGTAGTGTGTGTGTGGGGGGGGGGGTATGAGTAGGGCAGTGATGTGTGATCACATGGTTGGCACTCATGCCATGCGACCGCGTCGCAGACTACATGCGTTTTCACGCAGCCGAGTTGGTTGAGGGCTGAGAGAACGCAGCTTGTAAGCTGCGGCGCGCGCGCGTGTGTACGCGACTATGCCTGCCATGTCAGCCGACTTGAAGGCGCTGCGTGCCAAGCACCGCAAGGAGGACACGGAGCACTTCAATGAAAGGTTGGATGCCCTGATCAGGCACAAGCAGCATTGCCAGAATATGTCCAAAACGGCGGACCGCAAGGCAGCCAGTATCTCATGCATGACATGTTGCAAGTGGTTGCAATCCATTCACGTCGAAATATATTTGCTGATTAGAGCATAAACGTTTGGGCATCACCCGATGCAGTTGTATGCATGTTCGGTTGTGTTGAAACGCATTGCAATCGGCTGCGAGTAGTTCGCGTCGAAGGGCGCACTTGTGACACTATGGGGGGGGGGGGGGAGGGGGGGGCGTTGAGGCAACGCCCAATGCAGTCGTATGCATGCGCGTTCGGTTGCGTTGACACGCAGGTATGTACTATCATGATGTCAGGGTGTGAAATTGGTTGTGTAATGGCTTGGCGTTGCGACTGTGGTCGCATGGTCTCAAGCGGTTGGGCGAACGGTCGCATTTAGCAACGGCGTGTCAACGCCACGTCTGAACCCCGTCCATGCCCACTCGAAAGGCAGACGCTGCATACAAGAAGATGGAGAAGCTCGTGAAGAAGGCGGAGCAGGCCGCGGATTCGATCACGTTGCCCTTGGACAACGCCAAGATGTGTAAGGGTGCGGTTGATCGGGCGAATAATCGCCTTGTGGAGGCAGGTGCTGCCGATCGTGCGCGGGGGCGCAAAGCCTTGGGTATCGGTGAATACGCCGCCTGAGTGTGGGTGTCGGGGCGTACTTAGATGGGGGCTCGTTGGGGTTGTGCGTGCAAACGCATGTATGCGAGCCTTCAGGTTCTCGTTGCAGCTTTTCGCGCGATAAAGCATCCTGCGGAGAGACCGATGGTACGAATACGAATGAGGACGATGAGAAATAAGAATAGGATGAGGAGGGTTAGGCGGTGGAGGTGAATGAGACGGAGAAGGAGGATGATGGGGATGAGAATGGTGAGGAGGGATAGGGAGGAGGAGAAGGAGGACGAGGATGAGGAGAAGGGGAGGGCGAGCAGGAGGAGGAGCAGGATGAGACGCCCCCGCCGTCGTCTCCGCCGCCGTCGAACTCGTCGCAGCCAACTCGTCGCCACCAACTCTTCGCCGTCGCCGTCGCTATCGCAGCCGCCATGGCAATTGCTCCTCCTCATCTTCTTCCCCTCCTCCTTCTCCTTCTCCTCCTCCCCATCGTCCCCCTCTTCCTCCGCGTGCTCCTTGTCCTGCTCCTCCTCATGCTCCTCCTCCTACTCCTCCTCATCCTCGTTGTCGTTCAATCGTGGTCGTCACGGTGGCCGCCGCCCTCCTCCTGCACCGCGCGCGCAGATGACGGCGCAGGCGACGGCTTCGACGGCGACGGCGGGAACGAGGAGGAGACATGATGAGAATGAAGAGGGTGAGAATGAGACGGAGTAAGAATGAGGAGAATGAGGATGATGAGGAGGAGAATGAGGATGAGGAAGAGGAGGCAGAGGAGGAGGAGGTGGGGGAAGATGAGGAGGGTGATGAGGCGGAGGAGAAGGAGGAGGAGGGGGGGGAGGAAGCGGCGGCGGAGGAGGAGGAGGAGGAGGATAAAGGTAGGAGGGGGAGGATGGGCCTTCCCCTCCCCCTCCTCCTCCTCACCCCCCACCTCCTCCTCAGAACCCTCCCCCCTCTCCTTCTCCTTGTCCTCCTTCTCCCGCGCATCCTCCTCTCATCCCACTTCCCCTTATTCTCGCTCACGCCACGCTCATGCATCACTTATCAACATGATCCAGCGCAGCCGCGGGCAGCGCAGCCAAGCAGACACGCCAATTCTAGGCGCAACGTCGACCACGAGCGAGATGGAGACCCTCGAAGTTTACTTTAAACATGAGCTCAAACCCTTGGTGTCGTATGTCAGAATCTCACATGCGACAAATCTGTCGTATGTCAGAATCTTACATGCGACAAATCTGTCGCATGTCAGAATCTTACATACGACAACGTTGTCGTATGTAAGAATCGTACATACGACATCTCGCTCTTATATATCATAAGGATTCTATTAACACATCCGTCGTATGTTAGAATCTTACATACGACAACGGTGTCGTATGTAAGAATCTTACATACGACAACTTTGTCGTATGATAGAATCTTACATACGACAACTGCGTCGCATGTTAGAATCTTACACACGACAACCCCCACCATAATAGATCATGCCCGACGGAGGAGAGGCAGCGCGCGGTCTAGAATGAACTCCACGCTTGCTGCCGCGCTGGTGGCGGCACATTAATGCGACAGCGGCGGCTTCGGCGCCGCTTTGGTAGTGGTGTCTGGCGCTACTGATCAGCGGCGAACAGCCGCCTCCGCCCAGATGTCGGGAGGAGGAACACATTACATATCCAGTTCTTGGCCCTCATCCTTCCCCCTCGTCCTTGGTAAGAACCGTTGAAGGAGGAGGGATGAGGGGGCCCGATAGAACTAGATCTGTATTGTTTTCCTCCACCCAGATGCGCCAGTGCGTCCGCTTGCTCCACCTGACGTAGTCGGCCTTGCCGCGGTCCGACATCAGGTCCTGCAGCCCGTCCAGCTGCTCCTTGGTGGCAAGGGCCTTCGCCAGCCTGGTGTGGCGCCCGCCGCGGGACTTCTCCTCGCGCCAGCCCTTGCCGCCGTCGTAGCCTTTATCGCCCTTGCCGCCGTCGTGGCCCTTGCCACTGTCGATGCCCTTGCCGCTGTCGTAGCCTGTATCGCCACGGTCGTAGCTTGGATCACCGCCGTAGCCCGTGTCACCGTCGTAGCCCTTGCCGACGTCGTAGCCCTTGCGATCGTAGCCCTTGTCGCCCTTGCGATCGTAGCCCTTGTCGCCCTTGCGGTCGTAGTCACGGCTGTCGTAGCCACTGTTGCCGTAGTTGTCGTAGCCACGGTTGTCGTAGCCACTGCTGTCGATCCGCGGTTGTCGTAGCCACGGTTGTTGTAACCACGGTTGTCGTAGCCACGCTGGTAGTTGCCACTCTTGTCGTAGCCCTTGCTGTCGTAGCCTCTGTTGTCGTAGCCCTTGCTGTCGTAGCCCTTGCTCGAGCCCTTGTCGTAGTCGCCCCAGCGCCTGCGGTCGTACCACCTGTTGTCGTAGTCATCGTCGTCGCGGTCGTACCACGAGCTGTGGTGGTCATACCACTTGGAGCTGTACGGGTCGTAGCGGCGGTCGTAGCCCTTGTCGCCCTTGCCACCGTCGTAGCCCACGTCGCCCCTGTCACCGTGGTAGCCTTTGTCGCGGCCCTTGTCGATGTCGTAGCCTTCGCCGCTGCCCTTGCCATCGTCGTGGCCCTTGTCGAAGCCCTTGCTCGAGCTGCCTTTGCCGCCGCCGTAGCCCTTGCCACCGTCGGCGATGCCCTTGCCACCGTCGTAGCTGGCGTAGTCGTAGCCCGTGTCGTCGCCATCGCCGTCGCCCATGAACTCCTGCAGGCCCTGGAACGAGTTCAACTCGGGATCCAGCGCGGGCGCCAACTCGAGATCATCGAGCAAGCCGTCGGCCACGCGCGAGCGATCGTACTTCGCCAAGACCTTCGCCGTCGGCGGCGTGCTTGGCGGCCGAGGGGCCACCTTGCTGGTGGGCTGCAAGACCTTGGCGGCCGCGGCGCGCCGCCGCTGGCTGAGATCCTCCGCCGCCTCCAGGAGCAGCGTCACCGCGGTCTCGTCCGCCATGGTGCTGCTGGTTGCACTGGTGATGCTGCTGCGGGTGGTGCTGCTGGTTGCACTGGTGGCGCTGCTGCAGCTGGTGCTGCTGCGCGTGGAGCTGCTGGATGCACTGGTGGTGCTGATGCAGCTGGTGCTGCTGCGCGCGGAGCGCTGGTAGCTGCTGCGCGTGGAGCGCTGCAGCTGGTCGCGCACTGTCGCGACCCAAGCAGCGCTCGGGCCTAAACGGCGGTGGCAACGGAGGAGGATGAGGTCGGGGAGGGATATTCACATCATAGCGTAGCATTGCATGGCATACCATAACCAACATCATGGTTCGCGGTACTGAGTTCATTGTGAGGTCGTGTGATGCTGAGTTAATTGTGAGGCTGTCTCGAGCGAACGCAGACGACGATGTTAACGCATCTCATTTTCAAGTTCACATCCCCAAGTCAACTCTGAAACAACGCATGCATTGCTGCATGCACCCATGAGTGCGCAGCGCGAAACGATTCGCGACGCAGCCACGCCCCCTCACCCGAATCGCCCCCTCACCTGAATCGCACCCCCCCCCCCCTCCCCCCATTTGCGCGCGCTGCTGTTTCTGGACCGAGGCCCCCTGGAGGACCCCTTTCTCCTCCCAGGGGGGCGCGGCCGCGCGCGGTGGCGCGCGCGGCCATGGCGTGCCATGACAGCGCCGGGGCGCTGGGCCGCCTGCGCGAGGACTGCTGGGGTGAGAGCCACAGGAGAAGGATGAAGGGGGATGAGGAGGACGAGGAGGAAGACGAGGATGATGGGGAGGAAGAGGAGGAGGAGAAGGAATAGGAGGAGGAGGAGGAGGAGGAGGAGGGGGAGGAGGAGGAGGAGGAGGAGGAGGAGGAGGAGGGAGGTGGGCGGACTTTCGCCCTCCATACAGGAGCTCCAGCGGGAGCGGCGGATCACAGACAGGCTGCTCGACGTCACCGAGCTCTTGATTAAGGGCTACGACAACATTGGCTACGACAACAGTGGCTACGACAACAGTGGCTACGACAAAGGCTACGACAAGGGCTACGACAAAGGCTACGACAAGGGCTACGACAAAGGCTACGACAAGGGCTACGACACGGGCTACGACAGCGATGGCAAGGGCTACGACGACGGTGGCAAGGGTTCGACGATGGCAAGGGCAAGGGCTACGACGGTGGCAAGGGCAAGGGCTACGACAGTGGCAAGGGCCGCGAGAATGACGGCAGCGGCAAGGGCCGCGACAAAGACGGCGACAGCGGCAAGGGCCACATCAGGCTGGCGAAGGAGCAGCGTGACGGGCTGCAGGACATGATGTCGGACAGCGGCAAGGCTACGACGGCGGCAAGGGCACGACGGCGGCAAGGGCACGCTCGAGCAAGGGCTTCGACAAAGGCTACGACGGCGGCAAGGGCAGCGACAAAGGCTACGACCCGTACGGCAGCTCGAGCAAGGGCTACGACGCGGTCTACGACACGGGCTACGTCAATGGCTACGACAAGGGCTACGACAAGGGCTACGAAAAGGGCTACGACGATGGCAAGGGTGCTGATGGCATCGGTCGCGGCTGTACAAGCTACGACGGTGGCACGGGCATCGACGACGAGGCCATGGGCTACTACGACGGTGGCAAGGGCTACGATGGTAGCAAGGGCAGCACCGACGGTGACAAGGTCTACGACGGTGGCCAGGGCTACGACGATGGCGAGGGCTACAACGGTGGCAAGAGCATTAACGACGGTGGTAAGGGCAAGGCGACGGCCCTCGACAGCGGCGGGGGCTACGATGGCGGCAAGGGCCCCGACGAGGGCAAGGGCATGAGCATGGGCAGGGGCGCCGATGTGCCGAACAGCGGCATGCGCGACGATGGCCCTCCGCATCTTGAACTGAGTTCTGTTACTGAGTCCCCGCCGCCAGCGGGGCCAGATTCGGACTGAGCACGCGAGGCAAAAATAGAATAGAGATTGGAGGGAGAGGGAAGGGGAGGTGGGAAGGCGAAGAGGGAGTGGAGCTACTGGAAGCTAAGCGTCGTCTGGCGCATCTCCCGTCGGCGAGTGAAAACAGAGGGCGGCCCATCACCTGGTGGCGAACCATCGCCTGGCGAACCATCACCTGGCGGCGAACCATCGCCTGGCGAACCATCGCCTGGTGGCGAGCCATCGCCTGGTGGCGAGCCATCGCCTGGTGGCGAGCCATCGCCTGGTGGCGGGCCATCGCCTGGTGGCGAGCCATCGCCTGCTGCGACTGGCGGGTCATAGTACTCCTCGGACCCATCAGCTTCAGCCTCATCACGTGCCTCGTTATCTAAGCGATCACGAAGGGATTGGGCTGCGTTGTTGATGTACGTGGGAGTCCAATCGTCCACTCGCACCTGCAGACGCTTGCCGTCGACCACCATGAACACCGTCCTGCGACGTTTGTCGCATTTCACACCTTCCACCCCTGCTGGTGCTGACCGCAAGCGATGTGTTGCCTCCTGAATGCATGAAACCGCTGCTGCGATAGACGCAACCCGTATGTACTCAAGTCCCGTTGGCGTACATTCGACCCACACCTTCTTAGTAGCATTCAGCTCAAACAGAAGCTTCAAGGTAACTGCATCGTGATGCAAATGCTCATCACCATGGTCGCACTGGACTGCGGGCATATATATCGAGACAGTTTCTGGTAGACCACCATCCCGTTAGGGCACATGTCTAGAATGCGTTCTCTTCTACGCCCTTCACCCCCTTGGGGGAGTGGTTTGCCTGGACGGTGGTTCCAAGAGGGGCTCATATATACTTCAAGATGTCCACGGATATGTCCCACTATCACGCGATGCCTCAACATGCAGGCATGGATATCACGCGACCCAAGATTGCCCAAGCTTGTCCAAGATATCACGCGATCCAAGATTGCCCAAGAAGTCTCAAGGTCAAGAGGTCGATCCAAGAGTGGTCCAAGAGCGGCCTATTCACGCAAGCGAATTAAGGCATCTCCTATTCCTCCTCCTCATCCTTTTTTTGTCATCCTTATGCTCCTTCCTCCTCCCCCTTTCCCTCCTCCCATTTCTCCTCCACCATCCCCCACTGTTTCAGCCCCTCCTCCTCGCCCCCCTCCCCCGCCACTCCACCTCATCATCCAATGTATCATCCTCCTCCTCTCCTTCCTCCTCCCCTGGTGGGAATACGCGAAGCGTCCACGATTGCGACATATCCAGGGAACTCCGATTGTTCTTAATGACGCTGGCCCTGTCGCAATCTTGCTGAAGCAATGGGTCGGCCTGCTTCAAGTGGTCCCAATTGGCCTCGGTGCAAGCGGCGTTGCGCATCTTCAAGATCTGATCGAAAAACGAATTTGTCGCCAGAGGCGATTGGCTCTTGGCGGGGTTGGGCACAGATATAAATTTCTGCAGCTGCCTATCCGCTCTCGGCAGCTCCACGAAGAGCCCCCCTGCCGTATGCATCGCCGCCCTCGGGACCCATGGCTCGCGATCCTTAAGGCCGCCCCCCTCGATGACCGTGCGGAGCTGCACGCACACTGCCATCTGCAGCTGCAGTGCGTGCGCAGATGCAGCGTGCACTCGCTTGGACACAGCCAAACGCCTGCGGGCCGATGCAATGGACAATTGCAGACGAGTCCGATGCGTGTTGACGCAATGATGCAACGATTGCAGAGGAACTATACCGACGATGCTTTCATACATTTCATAAACACCCCCCACGACACATGGTATGTGTAACCGATGCTGCCAACACGCGAGCCTCATCGCTTCCTGGCCTTCTTAGCCGCGGGCGCAGCAGGCACATCGTCTACCTTGCGCTTGGGCAAGAGCGATGCCAGCTGGGCGCTAAGGACATCGCCCTTGTTGATGGCGCACTTGTTTGTCAAAATTGGTACATACACTGATGGGACAGCTGTAGACTTGACGGTCTTGAGCTTCATGTTGGGGGTGCCGTGCTCACCTGAATCCTGTACGAGCCAGAAGGGGATGACGTGCGAAGACGGTGCCTGCTTCAGCCCTCCAACGCCAGTGTTCGTCTCAGCCTTAGGCATCTTGATGCCACCACTGGGGGCCAACACGATATTGAACGTCAATCCCTTGGGGTCCTTGCATGTCTTCATGAACACATGCCCACACTGAACTATATCAGTCTGCTTCTTCAAGTAGATTGCCGAAGAGAGTGGGACAAGCACCAGCTCTTCAGCCTCAAACGAACGCGTTACGGTGAGAGCACGAAGCTTAACAGGCGTAATCACGCCACTCAAGTACTTGAGACAGTTGCCGTTCTGGATGTATACATCATCCAAGGCCAGCCTGATTTTGGCCTCCTCGATACCCCACTGGTAATCGACAGACTTGAGGGGGCCATGATCAGCGAACTTGTCGATCGTTTCCTCTATGGGGGAGCAGCGGGAAAAAAGATGAGACATGACGACGCAGAGCCAAATGAGATGAGGGAACGACGAACGAGAATTCAAAGGTGTGGGGGTGTATATGCATTCCGCATGCATTGCGACGAGGTCGCAAGACTGTCCTTCATAATCGTGGACGCGACGAACTTGCCACGTAAGAAGTCGTCGATGGGGTGGCATGTCGCACTGCCCGTGGCCTGAAGCTTCAACTTCACGCCAGTCGCAGCGTCGATGGAGATCAGCTCGTAAATGTTCTCACCCAAGGTGTCGCTCGCCAAGGCGACTTTGGTTCCAACCTCAAACCCCTTGTCACTGAGCTTGTCCACTTGGTTCGACCACTTGCCCGAAGCGGTGTACTCTTTCACATCTGAGCTACGCGCCTGCCCTGTCGCGGCTTTGGATGCGCCCTCGCGACCGATCTGCTTCCATGGGCTAGCAACTGCTTTGCCAACGTGCGTTGCCAACGCAGTGGTGAATCTGACCCCGATGTCATTCAGCGTCTTGCAAGTGCCTAAGCGCTCATCGGGCTTGTTGAGCACGAAATGAACTACGCGAGCGTCAGTCAATCCCACGACGGTGCCGTAGGCGACCGTGTCTGCCGTGATGCCCTCACCGCATGCGATCTGTCGCACTTTCTGAAGACATTCATCGGCCACCATTACAATCGTAGACTTCTTATCGCTCGACAAGGCGGTCACGTCGCCTGGCTTCAAAAGCATATGATGGCCATCCCTCGCGAACTTACCCGTCGCACATGTCATCGCCTTCATG
>CAUYUJ010015238.1:176544-219044 GCA_963575745.1 Prorocentrum cordatum
GTTTATGTTATGTTTTTGCATCTCATGTAGTTGGAAATTGGGGCATCATGGTTGGGCGCTTCGTCGATTTGGATCTGCTCAGGGGCCTTCAGATGTTTTTATCGTCCTGGGGCAAACGCGACGGTCCGCAGCGCATCATGTTAGCAACATCGCGATTTGTATTCTACTGGCCAAATGCACGTGATGTCGTTCTCTAATTTCCTGTAAATCACAGGAGCTTTCAGCGAGGTCAGAGGCATCAGAACAGGGTCTGTATCATCTAAAAAGATGTGTCTGGAAAAACCTTCAGCGGCGTTCTCATGCTTAGTTGCAAGCTGCTGGACAAGCACCTGCGACTCGCCATCGTCGCATTTCACGTGAAACCACACTTGCATTGCTGCATGCATCCCGCCCGACCCCAGAAGTACGATATCACCGCGCTTGATGCGGCCGAAATCTGTCATGGCTTCGACGCTGGAGACGGCTGTCTGCGTCCCAGGGCACATGCGTTTCAACGCATTCAGCAGCTTCTGTGTTGCTTTCGTTGGGTCGACTAAGCCAGGTGAAACACGCATGGTCTTTAAATAGTGCGCGTGCTGCGCAGTGAGTTGGACCATGAGAGCCTTCTCTGGCCCCTTCTTGCACATGTGGTCTTTGGCGAAACGTTTTACGTTTTTGTGCTTGCGTTCCTGGACAAAGCAACTGAGCGACCCATGTTTTTCAAACATTTCTGGCAAATATGTTGCCATATGGTGCTTATACACCCAATAGCTTTCACCATATGCGTCCTGATGGCACCGAAGATGTTTCACTATCGCTGACTCTATCTGCGCGTTCGTGACTGGAAGCCGCCGCGCCGCCGTGATGATTATGTCAACGGCATCTTGCAATGCCAGCATACTTGCGATCTGGGGGGCCACTTGATCCGATGAAGGATGCATGGCAATTACTTGCCGAAAATACCTGCACAAAACAGGCAACGCAGAGATCTCTTCTGAGGCACTTGCTTGGAGCTCACCAGTCTCCCATACAGTTGCGGCTGAGTGGTGTTTACTCGGCCACGTCCACTTCATGAAATACTCATGCAACTCCATTGCATCACACAAACACTTGAACTGCGCATGCCCTAAAAGTGCTTTTACTTCTCTGTCGAATATACCAGACACAAAATAAATATGCATCCAGTCAAAGCAAATGAATGACGCAGGGGGATATCGCAAACCTGGGTCCAGCGCTATGTGTTCGGGGTGGAAGTTCCATCCTTTGTGCTGTGTGATGGTCGTGTACTGCCCCACTGAAAACTCCCCCCGCTGATATTTATCCCAATCGGGTCGAAGTCGTTCCAGGATCGCGATGATTGTCGCGTCATCGTTTCTGCGTATCTTTGACGCATCCAAGCACGCGTCTGTCACAAAGAAACCAGATACATCATATGTCAAATAATCAAACTTTCTATTCAAGACGTTGCGACATAACGCACAGGTTTTGGAACCAGCGTGCCCTTTGTTCATGTGTAGTTCCCGCAATGCCTCTTCGTCCCCTATGACGCACGACAGCTTCGCGACGATCGTCGCGTGCGACGTTGCGTCGCCGTTCTCTGACACGTCTAATGTAACACCGCTCGTCTCAAAATTGAAACCACCAGCATAATTGCAAAAAAACTTCTTTGAGGGTCATCTTGATGCACTGCCCGATGCCACCTGGGATGCTTTTTATTTTTGCGCACCGCGCAGTGCTAAGCGTGAACCACGCATCTTCGTTACCCAAGGACTCGTCGAACTCAGCGAACGACCAGTAAACAGCATCAACCCCCCGATACTCTTTCCCCTTCGCCAGGGGGTCTCGCGGTGAAATACCATCGAAATATAAAATGATGTGCCACGGCGACGCCAAGCTGCATGGGTGCTCCTGAAGCGAGCGGCGAAACATCTCCCTGACTGGAGCGCTAGCCTTGCAGCAGGAATACAAAATGGCCCAGGACAGCACACCCAGTTCTCGAAAGTTCTACCACTGACTAAAGGCGTGTCTATGCAACGCAAGACGTTCCCATATGCGTTCGACTCTTTGGCAATGATGTTTTCGTTTGCCCTGTATTGTGAGCTCCGTGAAATATTGTCGGGCAACCCATGGTCTCGCACATATTTTAGGACACCCGACAGAGCACGCTGTGACAGGTATGAGCCCCTGTGGAGCTCCACCAGCGCCTCATCCGCCTTGCGTTTCCTGGCGGCGGACGCGGCCATGGTTTCAGCCCAAATGGCTACAGACTCGATAACGATGCCAATGCGCATCATAGGATGCATGCGTCGCGTTATGGTAGGGGCACGCTGCATGATGCATCTGAATGCAGCGAGGCGATAGATCACAACAGAAGTGCACGTTGCATATCGATGCATATGGCATGATACGACGTCGCATCAGAAGGACATGTAGGTGCATAGTGATGCATACGAAGTGCGACGGTAGCTCGCAAGAGAAAGGAGTGTTGCATATTGATGCATGCGACTTGCGATGAAAAGATCGCAACAGACTTGTGTTTTAGACATCATGGTGCAACGTCATACAAGCAAGAGAGAGTTCGTCGATGTGCGCCGCCCACCGCCGCGCTGCAGCTGCGATGCGAGCTCCCAGCCCTGCTGGTCCTCAACAACCCCCTGGTCCTCCCCCTCCCCGCGTCGAGCACCTAACACTTGGCGTCGATCCACGCCAGCGCCGCGCTCCAAGCCTCAATGCGATTCATCGTCGCATTGCGGTCGAAGCGGACGCGGCGATCTGCCCTCCCCACAACGGCCCTGAACACCTTCTGTGAAGGCTTGTAGATCACGTAGCCGCACCTGTACGGCGCGTTGCACTCGCACGTCGGCGGCTTGGGCAGCACGGCGGGCTTTGGCACGGCAGCCGCGGGTCGCCGCATGGCAGGGGGCCGCGCCTTCTTCATTGGCACAGCCCCCTCGGCGTCTTCGGCGCCTGCCCCGCCCTCGGCGTCACCGACGCCTTCGCCAGCCGCGGAGGGGCGCTTCCTCGCCTTGGCGGTCTTGGCCTTCTTGGCGAGGAGCGCCCTGAGCTTCTCCTCCTCGTCGGTCAGGTCTGGCTCGGGCTCATCATCGCGCGGCTCATCGCGCGGCTCCTCGCGCGGCGGAAGCTTCGGCTCCTGCTGCGGCTCCTCGCGCGGCGGGAGCTTTGGCTTCGGGGGCTCCAGCTCCACGCGCGGCTGCGCAGGCGGCTCGGGCGGCCTGAGAGCCGCGGCCGCCGAGTTGGCGAAGAGCGCCGCGCACAGCGGTGCACCGAACAGGGCCTGCATGACTTGCAACTGCCCGCCAGCCGTAGGGTCTGGGGCTGTCATTGGGGGCGCTGCAGCTGCAGGCGAGGTCTTCGCCGCGTAACGCCTGCTCGACTTCCTCACGTAGTCTGGCGCGTCCGTCTGGATCTCCTCCAAGGCGGGCCCATCGTCCTTGTAAGCTGATTTCCACCACGGCTCAGCCGACATGTCCTCGATGCGGTCGAAGTTCCACACCGTGGCGTACCCAAGCGTGGACCAACCCTTGCACGTGATGGCCTTGGAGATGGCACCCTTCACCTCTCCGAAGAGCCTGAGCCAATCGCCCCCATGCCCCTTGCCGCTGCCCCACGCCACGAGCGCGGCCATATTGCCCTTGGAGCTCTCGGAGAGCGTGTGGGCGCCGATCAGCTTGCACCGAGCGGCGAACAGGCGTATGCACGCCTTCTCACTCAGGTCGCCGCTCTTCAGCGATTTGATCTCGCTCGCCGTGAAGACCCTCGATGCAATGCTAATCTCTTGCCATTGCTTGGATCCGCCTGGCATTGACAACATGCCTGTCTTGGTCCCGACGCTCTGGCACAAGCGTGCGATGTTCTCTTGAGTCCAAGTGTTCAGCGAGTGCTCCCTGATTGTTTTCACCAAGGCTGTCGCCTCGTCAGTACTGATCTGTGACAGGTTGTTGATCTTCATGAGGAGGCTGTCGTACTGGTGCTGGGCCACGGCTGATGGGCACAGGCCACATGCGATTTGTGTCGATACCCACTCTGACATGTGCTGCAGCTCCGCGCGGAGGTTCGGAACCGTCGTCATATGACGACAGTTCCGAACCTTCGCGCCTCGCGCCTCGCGATAGGTCGCGCCTCGCGAAAGATCGCGCCTCGCGATAGATCGCGATCGATCGCGATCGAGCCCAAATGGCTATGCGACGCGGGCCTGTGTGATCTATATTCGAAACGAGAACCCGACACCAACTGATGCCAACTTGCAATGCCCCACGCATCGAAGATTGGTTTCGGATGGCAGTGCGAGTCTACCACCTGCAACGGGTTGCATGCATCTTGGCATACATAGAACCGACGCGTATATGGCGATGTAAGTGTTGCCGCGTCGCGTATCCCCGCCAGCCCATCCGACTCGAACGAAGAGCGCAGACCACCTGCAGTTGTTATCATCATATGTCTCATCATCATGTTCGTTAAGTGCGCGCGCGCTGATGCCGAGGGGACGGTCCAAGACATCACTCACAGAACTGGCGTTCTGGATTTAACCTCACCAGTCGGGAGCATCCCAAAGTCGCGATCCTCCGTATCCTCCTCCTCTTCCGCCTCATCCTCCTCATCTTCCCCTCCTCATCCTTCTCCTCCTCCCCGTTGCGGCCTTGGGGCTCTATATGTGGTTCCTCTTGGGGTTTTGGTGCTGCGTCATCCTACAGATATCGCGAGGCGTCGGATGATCCTATGACGCGAAAAGGCGGAAACGCATAGCACCAATGCCATTCAGAGTGCGAAGCAGTTGTGAGGGAGCGATGGGGGGGGGGGGCACGGCTTAGTAGCGTAGTAGGATGGGCAAGAGCATCAGCACCAGCAGCAACAGGAGGACAACGACGAGGAGGGACGAAGAGGGAATGATGCGATGGGGAGGACGAGGATGGGGATGAGGATGAGGATGGGGAGGGAGGGGGGAGGAGGAGGCGGAGGAGGAGGGAGGAGGAGGAGAAGGGGGAAGATGAGGAGGAGGACGAGGCACCTGCGCTATCATGCCGACATTATCATCCCAGACTCATCTTGCATTGATGCATGCAGGTTTTTTCTCTGACCCCTCCACCCGTCGTCCGTCGCCCCCACGCCCCTAGCGGGCATCGCGCTCGGCGCGCGCCAGCTCAGTCTCGGCCCGAACGTGGGCCGCGCTCGCATCATCCGCGTCGAGCAGCGCGTTCATCCACGCGTCCTTGCTCTTCAAAAACGCATTGAACCTCTTCTCTGCCTATCGGGGGGGGGAGGGAGGGGGGCGATCGCACGGAGGCGGGTGGGACTGGCGACACCGATGGGGCCATTGACTAAGGGGGTGGGCTCGAGAGCCCATCCCCTCCCCCCTGGCCTCGAGGGGCCCTTGTGTTGTTGTTAGTTAACAACCGCCTGCCTTCTTCTCAGCCTGCGTCTTCGCTGCTTTGGCATGCTTCAATGCCGCCTTGGCAGTCTTCACTGACCGCTGGCGTTCCTGCTTTTCATCCTGCAGCTCAAAGCGCACCTGCGCTTCCATCGCGATCGTCTTCGCTGATTTTCCCATGGGCACGTGAACCACAAATGGGGAAGCGTAAGCCACGCGTGAACTGGTTCGCAAAGGTGGGCGAATGAACCACAAATGCTGCTGACGGTTTGCCAAACGTTCAGCCCCGCCATCGTTGGCGACATGTAGTAAGCTGGGGGGGGGGGGGCGCGAGAGGTGTGAACAGGAGAGGGGTCGAGATGAGGAGGCGGCTGGGGGTGGACATGCAACGGGAGTGCCCGATCACGGCGTCGATGTAGTGTGTGTGTGTGTGTGTGGGGTGGTGTGTGTGTGTGTGTGTGTGTGTGTGTGTGTGTGTGTGTGTGGGGGTATGAGTAGGGCAGTGATGTGTGGTCACATGGTTGGCACTCATGCCATGCGACCGCGTCGCAGACTACATGCGTTTTCACGCAGCCGAGTTGGTTGAGGGCTGAGAGAACGCAGCTTGTAAGCTGCGGCGCGCGCGCGTGTGTACGCGACTATGCCTGCCATGTCAGCCGACTTGAAGGCGCTGCGTGCCAAGCACCGCAAGGAGGACACGGAGCACTTCAATGAAAGGTTGGATGCCCTGATCAGGCACAAGCAGCATTGCCAGAAGATGTCCAAAAAGGCGGACCGCAAGGCAGCCAGTATCTCATGCATGACATGTTGCAAGTGGTTGCAATCCATTCACGTCGAAATATATTTGCTGATTAGAGCATAAACGTTTGGGCATCACCCGATGCAGTTGTATGCATGTTCGGTTGTGTTGAAACGCATTGCAATCGGCTGCGAGTAGTTCGCGTCGAAGGGCGCACTTGTGACACTATGGGGGGGGGGGGGGGGGCGTTGAGGCAACGCCCAATGCAGTCGTATGCATGCGCGTTCGGTTGCGTTGACACGCAGGTATGTACTATCATGATGTCAGGGTGTGAAATTGGTTGTGTAATGGCTTGGCGTTGCGACTGTGGTCGCATGGTCTCAAGCGGTTGGGCGAACGGTCGCACTTAGCAACGGCGTGTCAACGCCACGTCTGAACCCCGTCCATGCCCACTCGAAAGGCAGACGCTGCATACAAGAAGATGGAGAAGCTCGTGAAGAAGGCGGAGCAGGCCGCGGATTCGTTCACGTTGCTCTTGGACAACGCCAAGATGTGTAAGGGTGCGGTTGATCGGGCGAATAATCGCCTTGTGGAGGCAGGTGCTGCCGATCGTGCGCGGGGGCGCAAAGCCTTGGGTATCGGTGAATACGCCGCCTGAGTGTGGGTGTCGGGGCGTACTTAGATGGGGGCTCGTTGGGGTTGTGCGTGCAAACGCATGTATGCGAGCCTTCAGGTTCTCGTTGCAGCTTTTCGCGCGATAAAGCATCCTGCGGAGAGACCGATGGTACGAATACGAATGAGGACGATGAGAAATAAGAATAGGATGAGGAGGGTTAGGCGGTGGAGGTGAATGAGACGGAGAAGGAGGATGATGGGGATGAGAATGGTGAGGAGGGATAGGGAGGAGGAGAAGGAGGACGAGGATGAGGAGAAGGGGGAGGGCGAGCAGGAGGAGGAGCAGGATGAGACGCCCCCGCAGTCGTCTCCGCCGCCGTCGAACTCGTCGCAGCCAACTCGTCGCCACCAACTCTTCGCCGTCGCCGTCGCTATCGCAGCCGCCATGGCAATTGCTCCTCCTCATCTTCTTCCCCCTCCTCCTCCTCCTCCTCCTCCTCCCCATCGTCCCCCTCTTCCTCCGCGTGCTCCTTGTCCTGCTCCTCCTCATGCTCCTCCTCCTACTCCTCCTCATCCTCGTTGTCGTTCAATCGTGGTCGTCACGGTGGCCGCCGCCCTCTCCTGCACCGCGCGCGCAGATGACGGCGCAGGCGACGGCTTCGACGGCGACGGCGGGAACGAGGAGGAGACATGATGAGAATGAAGAGGGTGAGAATGAGACGGAGTAAGAATGAGGAGAATGAGGATGATGAGGAGGAGAATGAGGATGAGGAAGAGGAGGCAGAGGAGGAGGAGGTGGGGGAAGATGAGGAGGGTGATGAGGCGGAGGAGAAGGAGGAGGAGGGGGGGGAGGAAGCGGCGGCGGAGGAGGAGGAGGAGGAGGATAAAGGTAGGAGGGGGAGGATGGGCCTTCCCCTCCCCCTCCTCCTCCTCACCCCCCACCTCCTCCTCAGAACCCTCCCCCCTCTCCTTCTCCTTGTCCTCCTTCTCCCGCGCATCCTCCTCTCATCCCACTTCCCCTTATTCTCGCTCACGCCACGCTCATGCATCACTTATCAACATGATCCAGCGCAGCCGCGGGCAGCGCAGCCAAGCAGACACGCCAATTCTAGGCGCAACGTCGACCACGAGCGAGATGGAGACCCTCGAAGTTTACTTTAAACATGAGCTCAAACCCTTGGTGTCGTATGTCAGAATCTCACATGCGACAAATCTGTCGTATGTCAGAATCTTACATGCGACAAATCTGTCGCATGTCAGAATCTTACATACGACAACGTTGTCGTATGTAAGAATCGTACATACGACATCTCGCTCTTATATATCATAAGGATTCTATTAACACATCCGTCGTATGTTAGAATCTTACATACGACAACGGTGTCGTATGTAAGAATCTTACATACGACAACTTTGTCGTATGATAGAATCTTACATACGACAACTGCGTCGCATGTTAGAATCTTACACACGACAACCCCCACCATAATAGATCATGCCCGACGGAGGAGAGGCAGCGCGCGGTCTAGAATGAACTCCACGCTTGCTGCCGCGCTGGTGGCGGCACATTAATGCGACAGCGGCGGCTTCGGCGCCGCTTTGGTAGTGGTGTCTGGCGCTACTGATCAGCGGCGAACAGCCGCCTCCGCCCAGATGTCGGGAGGAGGAACACATTACATACCCAGCTCTTGGCCCTCATCCTTCCCCCTCGTCCTTGGTAAGAACCGTTGAAGGAGGAGGGATGAGGGGGCCCGATAGAACTAGATCTGTATTGTTTTCCTCCACCCAGATGCGCCAGTGCGTCCGCTTGCTCCACCTGACGTAGTCGGCCTTGCCGCGGTCCGACATCAGGTCCTGCAGCCCGTCCAGCTGCTCCTTGGTGGCAAGGGCCTTCGCCAGCCTGATGTGGCGCCCGCCGCGGGACTTCTCCTCGCGCCAGCCCTTGCCGCCGTCGTAGCCTTTATCGCCCTTGCCGCCGTCGTGGCCCTTGCCACTGTCGATGCCCTTGCCACTGTCGTAGCCTGTATCGCCACGGTCGTAGCTTGGATCACCGCCGTAGCCCGTGTCACCGTCGTAGCCCTTGCCGACGTCGTAGCCCTTGCGATCGTAGCCCTTGTCGCCCTTGCGATCGTAGCCCTTGTCGCCCTTGCGGTCGTAGTCACGGCTGTCGTAGCCACTGTTGCCGTAGTTGTCGTAGCCACGGTTGTCGTAGCCACTGCTGTCGAATCCGCGGTTGTCGTAGCCACGGTTGTTGTAACCACGGTTGTCGTAGCCACGCTGGTAGTTGCCACTCTTGTCGTAGCCCTTGCTGTCGTAGCCTCTGTTGTCGTAGCCCTTGCTCGAGCCCTTGTCGTAGTCGCCCCAGCGCCTGCGGTCGTACCACCTGTTGTCGTAGTCATCGTCGTCGCGGTCGTACCACGAGCTGTGGTGGTCATACCACTTGGAGCTGTACGGGCCGTAGCGGCGGTCGTAGCCCTTGTCGCCCTTGCCACCGTCGTAGCCCACGTCGCCCCTGTCACCGTGGTAGCCTTTGTCGCGGCCCTTGTCGATGTCGTAGCCTTCGCCGCTGCCTTTGCCATCGTCGTGGCCCTTGTCGAAGCCCTTGCTCGAGCTGCCTTTGCCGCCGCCGTAGCCCTTGCCACCGTCGGCGATGCCCTTGCCACCGTCGTAGCTGGCGTAGTCGTAGCCCGTGTCGTCGCCATCGCCGTCGCCCATCAACTCCTGCAGGCCCTGGAACGAGTTCAACTCGGGATCCAGCGCGGGCGCCAACTCGAGATCATCGGGCAAGCCGTCGGCCACGCGCGAGCGATCGTACTTCGCCAAGACCTTCGCCGTCGGCGGCGTGCTTGGCGGCCGAGGGGCCACCTTGCTGGTGGGCTGCAAGACCTTGGCGGCCGCGGCGCGCCGCCGCTGGCTGAGATCCTCCGCCGCCTCCAGGAGCAGCGTCACCGCGGTCTCGTCCGCCATGGTGCTGCTGGTTGCACTGGTGATGCTGCTGCGGGTGGTGCTGCTGGTTGCACTGGTGGCGCTGCTGCAGCTGGTGCTGCTGCGCGTGGAGCTGCTGGATGCACTGGCGGTGCTGATGCAGCTGGTGCTGCTGCGCGCGGAGCGCTGGTAGCTGCTGCGCGTGGAGCGCTGCAGCTGGTCGCGCACGGTCGCGACCCAAGCAGCGCTCGGGCCTAAACGGCGGTGGCAACGGAGGAGGATGAGGTCGGGGAGGGATATTCACATCATAGCGTAGCATTGCATGACATACCATAACCAACATCATGGTTCGCGGTACTGAGTTCATTGTGAGGTCGTGTGATGCTGAGTTAATTGTGAGGCTGTCTCGAGCGAACGCAGACGACGATGTTAACGCATCTCATTTTCAAGTTCACATCCCCAAGTCAACTCTGGAACAACGCATGCATTGCTGCATGCACCCATGAGTGCGCAGCGCGAAACGATTCGCGACGCAGCCACGCCCCCTCACCTGAATCGCACCCCCCCCCCCCCTCCCCCCATTTGCGCGCGCTGCTGTTTCTGGACCGAGGCCCCCTGGAGGACCCCTTTCTCCTCCCAGGGGGGCGCGGCCGCGCGCGGTGGCGCGCGCGGCCATGGCGTGCCATGACAGCGCCGGGGCGCTGGGCCGCCTGCGCGAGGACTGCTGGGGTGAGAGCCACAGGAGAAGGATGAAGGGGGATGAGGAGGACGAGGAGGAAGACGAGGATGATGGGGAGGAAGAGGAGGAGGAGAAGGAATAGGAGGAGGAGGAGGAGGAGGAGGAGGGGGAGGAGGAGGAGGAGGAGGAGGAGGAGGAGGAGGGAGGTGGGCGGACTTTCGCCCTCCATACAGGAGCTCCAGCGGGAGCGGCGGATCACAGACAGGCTGCTCGACGTCACCGAGCTCTTGATTAAGGGCTACGACAACATTGGCTACGACAACAGTGGCTACGACAACAGTGGCTACGACAAAGGCTACGACAAGGGCTACGACAAAGGCTACGACAAGGGCTACGACAAAGGCTACGACAAGGGCTACGACACGGGCTACGACAGCGATGGCAAGGGCTACGACGACGGTGGCAAGGGTTCCGACGATGGCAAGGGCAAGGGCTACGACGGTGGCAAGGGCAAGGGCTACGACAGTGGCCAGGGCCGCGAGAATGACGGCAGCGGCAAGGGCCGCGACAAAAACGGCGACAGCGGCAAGGGCCACATCAGGTTGGCGAAGGAGCAGCGTGACGGGCTGCAGGACATGATGTCGGACAGCGGCAAGGCCGACGACAAGGGCGACGGCGGCACGGGCAGCGCCAAGGGCAGCTCGAGCAAGGGCTTCGACAAAGGCTACGACGGCGGCAAGGGCAGCGACAAAGGCTACGACCCGTACGGCAGCTCGAGCAAGGGCTACGACACGGTCTACGACACGGGCTACGTCAATGGCTACGACAAGGGCTACGACAAGGGCTACGAAAAGGGCTACGACGATGGCAAGGGTGCTGATGGCATCGGTCGCGGCTGTACAAGCTACGACGGTGGCACGGGCATCGACGACGAGGCCATGGGCTACTACGACGGTGGCAAGGGCTACGATGGTAGCAAGGGCAGCACCGACGGTGACAAGGTCTACGACGGTGGCCAGGGCTACGACGATGGCGAGGGCTACAACGGTGGCAAGAGCATTAACGACGGTGGTAAGGGCAAGGCGACGGCCCTCGACAGCGGCGGGGGCTACGATGGCGGCAAGGGCCCCGACGAGGGCAAGGGCATGAGCATGGGCAGGGGCGCCGATGTGCCGAACAGCGGCATGCGCGACGATGGCCCTCCGCATCTTGAACTGGGTTCTGTTACTGAGTCCCCGCCGCCAGCGGGGCCAGATTCGGACTGAGCACGCGAGGCAAACATAGAATAGAGATTGGAGGGAGAGGGAAGGGGAGGTGGGAAGGCGAAGAGGGAGTGGAGCTACTGGAAGCTAAGTGTCGTCTGGCGCATCTCCCGTCGGCGAGTGAAAACAGAGGGCGGCCCACCACCTGGCGGCGAACCATCGCCTGGCGAACCATCACCTGGCGGCGAACCATCGCCTGGCGAACCATCGCCTGGTGGCGAGCCATCGCCTGGTGGCGAGCCATCGCCTGGTGGCGAGCCATCGCCTGCTGCGACTGGCGGGTCATAGTACTCCTCGGACCCATCAGCTTCAGCCTCATCACGTGCCTCGTTATCTAAGCGATCACGAAGGGATTGGGCTGCGTTGTTGATGTACGTGGGAGTCCAATCGTCCACTCGCTCCTGCAGACGCTTGCCGTCGACCACCATGAACACCGTCCTGCGACGTTTGTCGCATTTCACACCTTCCACCCCTGCTGGTGCTGACCGCAAGCGATGTGTTGCCTCCTGACTGCATGAAACCGCTGCTGCGATAGATGCAACCCGTATGTACTCAAGTCCCGTTGGCGTACATTCGACCCACACCTTCTTAGTAGCATTCAGCTCAAACAGAAGCTTCAAGGTAACTGCATCGTGATGCAAATGCTCATCACCATGGTCGCACTGGACTGCGGGCATATATATCGAGACAGTTTCTGGTAGACCACCATCCCGTTAGGGCACATGTCTAGAATGCGTTCTCTTCTACGCCCTTCACCCCCTTGGGGGAGTGGTTTGCCTGGACGGTGGTTCCAAGAGGGGCTCATATATACTTCAAGATGTCCACGGATATGTCCCAATATCACGCGATGCCTCAACATGCAGGCATGGATATCACGCGACCCAAGATTGCCCAAGCTTGTCCAAGATATCACGCGATCCAAGATTGCCCAAGAAGTCTCAAGGTCAAGAGATCGATCCAAGAGTGGTCCAAGAGCGGCCTATTCACGCAAGCGAATTAAGGCATCTCCTATTCCTCCTCCTCATCCTTTTTTTGTCATCCTTATGCTCCTTCCTCCTCCCCCTTTCCCTCCTCCCATTTCTCCTCCACCATCCCCCTCTGTTTCAGCCCCTCCTCCTCGCCCCCCTCCCCCGCCACTCCACCTCATCATCCAATGTATCATCCTCCTCCTCTCCTTCCTCCTCCCCTGGTGGGAATACGCGAAGCGTCCACGATTGCGACATATCCAGAGAACTCCTATTGTTCTTAATGACGCTGGCCCTGTCGCAATCTTGCTGAAGCAATGGGTCGGCCTGCTTCAAGTGGTCCCAAATGGCCTCGGTGCAAGCGGCGTTGCGCATCTTCAAGATCTGATCGAAAAACGAATTTGTCGCCAGAGGCGATTGGCTCTTGGTGGGGTTGGGCGCAAATATAAATTTTTGCAGCTGCCTATCCGCTCTCGACAGCTCCACGAAGAGCCCCCCTGCCGTGTGCATCACCGCCCTCGGGACCCATGGCTCGCGATCCTTAAGGCCGCCCCCCTCGATGACCGCGCGGAGCTGCACGCTCACTGCCATCTGCAGCTGCAGTGCGTGCGCAGATGCAGCGTGCACTCGCTTGGACACAGCCAAACGCCTGCGGGCCGATGCAATGGACAATTGCAGACGAGTCCGATGCGTGTTGACGCAATGATGCAACGATTGCAGAGGAACGATACCGACGATGCTTTCATACATTTCATAAACACCCCCCACGACACATGGTATGTGTAACCGATGCTGCCAACACGCGAGCCTCATCGCTTCCTGGCCTTCTTAGCCGCGGGCGCAGCAGGCACATCGTCTACCTTGCGCTTGGGCATGAGCGATGCCAGCTGGGCGCTAAGGGCATCGCCCTTGTTGATGGCGCACTTGTTTGTCAAAATTGGTACATGCACTGATGGGACAGCTGTAGACTTGACGGTATTGAGCTTCATGTTGGGGGTGCCGTGCTCACCTGAATCCTGTACGAGCCAGAAGGGGATGACGAGCGAAGACGGTGCCTGCTTCAGCCCTCCAACGCCAGTGTTCGTCTCAGCCTTAGGCATCTTGATGCCACCACTGGGGGCCAACACGATATTGAACGTCAATCCCTTGGGGTCCTTGCATGTCTTCATGAACACATGCCCACACTGAACTATATCAGTCTGCTTCTTCAAGTAGATTGCCGAAGAGAGTGGGACAAGCACCAGCTCTTCAGCCTCAAACGAACGCGTTACGGTGAGAGCACGAAGCTTAACAGGCGTAATCACGCCACTCAAGTACTTGAGACAGTTGCCGTTCTGGCTGTATACATCATCCAAGGCCAGCCTGATTTTGGCCTCCTCGATACCCCACTGGTAATCGACAGACTTGAGGGGGCCATGATCAGCGAACTTGTCGATCGTTTCCTCTATGGGGGAGCAGCGGGAAAAAAAGATGAGACATGACGACGCAGAGCCAAATGAGATGAGGGAACGACGAACGAGAGTTCAAAGGTGTGGGGGTGTATATGCATTCCACATGCATTGCGGCGAGGTCGCAAGACTGTCCTTCATAATCGTGGACACGACGAACTTGCCACGTAAGAAGTCGTCGATGGGGTGGCATGTCGCACTGCCCGTGGCCTGAAGCTTCAACTTCACGCCAGTCGCAGCGTCGATGGAGATCAGCTCGTAAATGTTCTCACCCAAGGTGTCGCTCGCCAAGGCGACTTTGGCGCCAACCTCAAACCCCTTGTCACTGAGCTTGTCCACTTGGTTCGACCACTTGCCCGAAGCGGTGTACTCTTTCACATCTGAGCTACGCGCCTGCCCTGTCGCGGCTTTGGATGCGCCCTCGCGACCGATCTGCTTCCATGGGCTAGCAACTGCTTTGCCAACGTGCGTTGCCAACGCAGTGGTGAATCTGACCCCGATGTCATTCAGCGTCTTGCAAGTGCCTAAGCGCTCATCGGGCTTGTTGAGCACGAAATGAACTACGCGAGCGTCAGTCAATCCCACGACGGTGCCGTAGGCGACCGTGTCTGCCGTGATGCCCTCACCGCATGCGATCTGTCGCACTTTCTGAAGACATTCATCGGCCACCATTACAATCGTAGACTTCTTATCGCTCGACAAGGCGGTCACGTCGCCTGGCTTCAAAAGCATATGATGGCCATCCCTCGCGAACTTACCCGTCGCACATGTCATCGCCTTCATGCATGCGAGCTTGAATGTCGCAGCGGCCCCCTCATGCTTGATCTGCACCTCGGCGAGAGACTTCGCCATTGAACCCGTGACCACGCACTGGGAGGTCAGCTGCCGCGAGAAGTCGCGAAGCTCGTTCAGAAAGATCGGGTTGCCGAGGCCGCCAGACAACTCCTTCACATATTTTACTAAGCCATCGATCTCCCCAGGAAAGAGAGAGCCTGCGCGAGTCGCCTCGCGGATCACACTATCCCAACGATCATGGTGCCACCCGTGTGGTGTCGGTTGGCAATTGCTGCGATCTTGTGCATGAGACTCATGCGAGATTCGCATCTGGCAATTTGTTGGCCTGCATTGCCAGCCTCCTGAGCAAGATTACTAATCCACGGGAACTCCTTCACGAACTCGTACCGAAAGACCTTCCACTCAATTCCTTCGTCACACGCCTTAGCGTAGTCTGGTTGAACCTCCCGTAACCTCGTCAGTGACAATTTCCCTTGGTGCGAGATTCTGTCGAAACGCTCTGGCATGACCGTGGGTACTGGAACCCCTGCGTTGATGCAACGCAAACCCATGGATGTGTGGCCGCACGTATAGGATGCGAACTTTGCATCGCAATCATACTGCGGCAGCTGGCCCGCTGAGTCCTCCATTATTTTGAATTTGAAGTTCTTGATTGTATTGTACTCAGGCGTGCCCACTGGTGGAAGTTCCATGCGAGCTGGATTCTGGAGGGCTGAGTTCTTGAATCCATTTTTGAAGATCTTGGAAATCAAATCCATAACCTCGCTCGGAATGATTCCATCTCCGTAACGATTCTCTGTGCACACCATCATATACTTCGAGTGTATTTTTTCTACCCTCAGGCAGTCTATGCCTCTTGCAATGCTGCATACGTCTTCAAGTAATGAGACCACCGCTGCATCAGGATGCAAGTACATGTCCTTGATGGCCATCATCTTGGGGCGGACCTCCGCGATCTGCTGTTCACGGGAGGCGTTCATCACGCCGCGTGCAGGAGGACGCCACAAGCGCCAGCAGCAATTTTCGCCCAAACGGCTGGAGCCCAAACTCTAGTGACATCCAAAAACATGTGCAACAGAGGGTTGCGAATTCGAAATGATATGTTGCATTTGCAATGCACAACATTCTTGTAACGCTCGATACAATATTCTGAATGCGTTCGCACGCAAGTCTGGATCATGATTTCCGATATGCGTGATCCCGAAAATCCAAACACATGCATGCGTTTCTGGAGGCAACATCCAAGGAAAACCCAATGCAGCAGCTCTGTTTTCAAGTAAGCATGTAAAAGTTAGCGAAGTTAGCAACTTCGCTAACTCAAGCTATCTACCTCCAAATGCACCGCCCGAATTAGCCGACTTAGTAACATTACTCATGGTTATAACTTACTTGCAACCTAGTTGCAACTTACTTATAACCTACTTACATGTGCTGCTAACAATTAGTAAGGCCGAGGGCCTTCAGGTGGTCCTCTAAGAATATAACGCCCTAGACCCGGAGACTCTGGCGCTTCGGAGCTGCCCTAGTTCCCCTCCGACATGTAAAAACACGTGTGGGGCGCTCCGAACGCCTCTGGGCGCATGTGGGAGCGCCTGGGAGCGCCTGGGAGCATCTGAGACAACTGGGAGCGCCTGGGAGCGCCTGGGAGCGTGCGGGAAGCGCCAGGGAGCGCCTGGGAGCGCTGGGGAGCGCTTGGGAGCGCCTGGGAGCGCCGGGGAACGCCTGGGAGCGCCTGGGAGCGCCTGGGAGCGCCTGGAAGCGCCTGAGAGCGCCTGGAAGCGGGGAGAGCCTGGGAGCGCCTGGGAGCGCCGCTTGGAGCGCATTGGGAATTTAGGGGCCAGCGGCCCTAAACCCTAAAAGGCTTTAGTTCGGGAGGTCGCCGGCCATGCGGCCGGGAGTGGGAAGTGGTGGCAGCTCTGGCGCCCTTCGCCAAGCTTGATCGGGTCGGCTAAACGCCCCCCCAATCAAGCTTGCCGAAGGGGGGGCAGCCTTGCCTTGACTGTCAGCCGCTGCGCGCCCGAGAAGCCCTAAACCTAAACCCTAAACCCAAAACCCTGAACCCTAAACCCGAGCTCACCTTCGCACCGAAAAAGGAGGGAGGCGGGGGGTACCTTGGAAGCCCCCTCCCCCTTGAAAGGAAAGCCCGAGATCACCTTCGGCACCGAAAAAGGGGGGGAGAGGGGGGGTAGTTTGGAAGCCCTCCCCCCCCTTTCACCAGGCCCCCCCCAGCTGGAAAGAGCAACCAAAAGGGGGGCGATGGGGAGGGGAGCTTCCGAAGCACCTCCCCCCTTTTGGAAAGGAGAGCCAGGGCTTACTTCTACCCGGGAAAGGGCGGGAGGGAGGGGATAGCTGCGAAGGCCCCCCCCCTTTCAGCCAGGGCCCCCCCCCAGTTCGGTTATACACCCAAAAGGGGGGGGAGGGGGAGGTAGCTTCGGAAGCCCCCCCCCCTTCTCGAAGGAAGGGGGGAGGGGGGGTGCTTGAAGCTGGGGTCCCCCCTGTAGTCTTGAGTTCCGCACGGGCGCGCTCTTTCACATCGTGGGGCGATCGTTCGTCGATGCGTGGCGCTGATGTTCCGTCTTGGGGATGTATTGGGGCGCTCTTGACCCGTCTTGGGGCTTCTCTTGGCCTTGCTACTCCCCCTGGACCCCCCCGGGACCCCCCCGGGACCCCCCCAGGACCCCCCCAGGACCCTTCCGGTACCCCCCCGGGCCCCCCCCCGGGATCATCCCGGGACCCCCCCCGCGCGGGGAAGGGATCAAAGGGAAGGGGCTTCCCTTCGACGGAACTACGAAGTTGTCCAATTTCGCTGTGGACGGCTTGTCTGAGGAAGAGGGCCCAGGTGAGTGAAACTCAGGAAGACGGCGACTGCGAGTCGAACGGGATAGCCCGACTCGAACGGAAGAGCCCCTCACACACGCCGACAGGGTCGGCGGATTTGTTTCACGGCGTAGGGGTAGTGGTTTCTTTGTTGTTGGGTGATGGTGATGGTGATGTTGGCGATGGTGGTGATGGTGATGCTGGTTGTGATGATGATGCGGATGTTGATGCTGATGCTGATGCTGATGATGATGATGATGATGATGATGATGATGATGATGATGATGCTGATGCTGATGATGATGATGATGATGCTGCTGAATATGATGTTGATGATGATGATGATGATGCTGGTGATGGTGATGCTGATGCTGATGCTGATGCTGATGATGATGATGGTGGTAATGATGATGATGATGATGATGATGCTGATGCTGATGATGATGATGATGATGATGATGATGATGATGATTGCGATGATGGTGATGCTCAAGAGGATAATGATGGTGATGATGATGATGCTGATGGTGATGGTGATGATGGTGATGGTGATGAGGATGATGATGACGATGTTGCTGAGGATCATGATGATGACACTGGCGGTGATGATGATGACGATGATGACGATGATGCTGATGCTGATGCTGGTGATGACCATGTTGATGATTTAGATGATGAGGAGGAGGATGATGATGAGGAGGACGAGGATGAGGACGAGGATGAGGATGATGATGAGGATGAGGATGAGGATGAGGATGTGGATGTGGATGTGGATTTGGATGAGGATGATGATGGTGATGGTGATGATGATAATGATGATGATGAGGAGGAGGAGGAGGAGGAGGTGGAGGAGGAGGAGGAGGAGGAGGAGGGCGACGATGATCAGGCGGAGGAGGAGCGTCGTGCAGGCGCGGGCCAGTTGGCTGTCTGGCTGGTTGGCGGAACCCTGGACGGAATCGAGGGTGTGCCCGCGCGTAGGGCTTTTGTCGTTTGACCTGCTGAGCGGGGGAGGATGGGCACCACGAGGACCCCTTTGCGCACGCGCCTTCTCGACCTCCTCCTCGTGCCCCTCCTCCACCCCCACCTTCCCTTCCCCCCTCCTCTTCCCTCCTACCCCTCATCCCTCCTCTTCCTCCCCCCTTTCTCCCTCCCCTTCTCCCCCTTTCGGGGGCAGGTGCGGTGGTGCCGAATCTGAATTGGCAGCGCTGCGAGCTGAGCTCGGAGGTCGGTTGTTGGCTCTTTGAGCTCGCCCCGCTCCGCTCCACTCCGAAGCGAGAGTCAACAAAAGCCCTCCCCCCTTCACGTCCTCATCCCTCATTTCTTTCCTCAGGGAGGAGAGGCAAACGACGGAGAGAAGGATGCGTAGGAGGTGGAGGAGGAGGAAGAGGAGGGGGAAGAGGGAAAGAGTAAGAGTAATAGACCCTGGACGATGTCCAATCAACCTCTCAGCATCCGAACCCCTTCTGGACCCGCTTGGCCTTCTCGGTCTTACTATAGACCTGAGGCCACATACCCCGCTGAATTCGATCGAGATTGCCTGCACTGGTGGGGGGGGAGGGCATCTGCAGGCACTCCCTACCCAGCCCCAGCAACTGCTGGCCTCCAAACATCCCATAGATGGCACAGAACCACACTTTTAAACCGTGGTTACTGAGAGGAGTGGGCCCAGCCCCCAGCGATGTGCAACTCAGACGACTGAGGAAGGATCCGAAGGGAGCGATGTGGAGCAATGCGTTGGACACTCGCTGACGCTCGCCACTTCCTCCGCTCGGAGCTCGACGAGGAATCTCGACACCGACGGCACCGACGCCGTGAGTCGTCCTGAGCGTGGCTACTGCCGAACAAAAAAAAACACGGCCTCGGGGCAAGGCGAGGGAGGGGGAGGAGCGGGAGGAGAAGGAACATCCTCGCTCACTGCCACAACCCGCGCCCTCCGCACACGGTGGGCGGCCTCCAGCTTCTCTGCCTCCAGAGAGTCCATCGTCGCCCTGACCAGCCGCATGCGCACCAAGAAGGCCTGGCGCTCGATGCCCAGCATCTTGGCACCCTCGGCTGACGGCAACCTAGCCTCCAGCGCCGCTGCACCCGCCAACCCGTCGGCCATGCCATTGCCGCGCACTAGCCAGGACGGTGTGCCGTTCACAACGGCCTCCTCGGCTCTTGGTGCGAGTTCACGGGCAGGACCACAGATTGCGAGGCTTCCTGGTGCGGGAACTGGGGCCCCGCGGGGGCCCATAGCTCCGCCAGCTCGCTCTGCGGCTTGGGGTACCTGCCTGCGTACCATCCGCCATACACCATCTTATTGCCGGTCACACATACTGCACAGCTCGTCGTGAGCCGAGTTGCCATCAGCATCATGGACCAATCTCATCTGGAGATTGTCTGTTTGCCTGGCAACGGACCCATGAGTGCGGCCTCCAGTGAGCTCTGCCGCAGAGCGGACTCGGGCAAGTCCGCACCTCCCTCGGCGAAACCTTGGGTCCCGTGAATCGTGCTCCCCGCTGACGCCGCCGAACATCACGGTTAGCGCATGGGCAGCGCCAGGGCCGAGCCACCCCTGGTTGACGCCGTTCATCAGCGTCTCTTTTCTGCGCCATTGCTCCTCCGACGGCCGCGCCTGCACCTCCGTCCAGCCGCAGGACATGACTCCCCGTGGCCAGGTGGCCTCCTCAGTTTCGTGCTGCGCCTGAGCCTTGGGAGTGAGGTCGCTGGACTTGATGTAAGCCTCCGATCCCTCGTTCTTGCAGCATGTCCACCCTCGATGGTATGTTGTCCCTCTGCACTCCTTGCACCTCTGGCACAACGGACCGACATGCACATTGGAAGCGTCAGTTGCTCGTCTCTCTCTCTCTCTCTCAAACACGCTCCACCAGCGGCCATGGAAGACGCCCGAACTAATCCGCAGCGTCAACTTGTCCGCGCCATGGGCCAGACCACTCTCACAAAAATGTCAGCCCGCTGTGCTCCCATATGCGGCTGCCCCCGTCTGATCCAGACCAGCACAGGAAATCTGGATGTTCTTGTGCGCTGCGCCATCATGATGCTGATCTTCCGGAAGCCGCCAAGCAACGTCATCTGATAATTGCCAACATGTCGGGGATTCAGTCAACCAACCTCTCCCCATCAGTTTGATGGACTTGGCTGCTATAAGGCCCCCTTGCTTTGCAACCGCGTGACCAATATCGGCCATGCACGATACACGGCCTGTCGGATTAGAAGTTGGGAAGCCGTTGTTTCAACCAGAACTCCAACACCCCATGTGGCAATCTGATACTTGTTTTTGGATGTCCAGCACCGTGATTCAGATGCCGTTGCCTCTTGCGCTGCAAACAGCAGCAATCTATTGCGAGTGTCTTTAGGCACTGCTTTAGCATCAGCCTTTGTCCATGCGTACCGTGAACAGCCTGACCAGAATTGCCCGCTGCATGCGCCCGAGCCTCGCCAGACGCGAGCAACCATGAGACCATGTTGGACGCACGGGCAAAACGAATGATTATGTTATGAAGCCGACGTTGCTTGACGCCTCGCTTGGCGCGAACCTCGCGGGCGACGCGTGGCCCGCCTCCAATGCAATTGCGCTCTCATCTCGTGTCCTTTTCTGGCGAAGGCCCCTCAAAATCTCCTTCGCGTCACCGTGGTGCGAACAAGCAACGCAAGACTCGGCAGCAATCGCAAGGCGAGCCGTTGCCAATTCATCAACCGTGTCAGCCAAAGACATACATTTAGCGAACAGCGTGCCTGACCTCATGCCCTGAATAATATTGCACGTGGCCAAAAAGGGTTGGCTGGCCGCCCCCGTTATTCCACGCTCTGGGCGCCATTCACTGGGAAAGTGCAACCAAAATGAAGATGAGCAAAACGCTGAGCCGCAGCAAGACATCGATCAGGACGTCCCCCTCGATGGCAGCATAGAAGCCCTGTATATCCATGAGACCATGTCCGCATGGTGTGCCAAGAGTTTGCGACTTCCTCCCGCAGAGTGCGAGTGGGCACCTCCCTCAAGGAGGCGTCGCCGCAGATGGCGGCGCCCTGGTCATTCTCGATACGGGAGCACCACTCGCGGATGCATCTTTCACGGATGAGCGACCACAGCTTGCCACGGAAAGACGCGAGCCCGATCATGCGGTCGCCCCCCCGGTTTCTTCGGCAAATGTTTGCCGATGATGAGTTGGGTCTGCAGAGGCCCAGTCAGCGCGTGTTCGATCATGTTGATCAAGTCAACCAGCTCCTGCAGCGCGCTGCACGGCAGCCGCTCCACACCGATCAGCGTCATCCGATTAGTTCCTAGGCCAGCGGCGGTCTTCACCGCGTGAGCTGCAGCTCGGGTGCCCTCGGCAGGCATTGGGTCCAGCGGCTCCGACCTCGCTGCCTCCCACACAGCTGCAAAGGCACGCCCCATCTCATCCTCATCGAGCGGATGCGGAGCCCACTTCCGCTGCCGCATTCCCCCCTTGCCGTCGATGACATCCTTGGGGACGCACCACTGCCGCGGCAGCCTCCAGTACCTTCGGCAACGGCAGCGGCTCCTCCTTCATGCTCCTGCGTAGGCCCCCCCCATCAGCAGACTGCTGCGTGACCCATCCCTGAAACTTTTGGTGATGGCTTATGCATGGCCCGCCGCCGCCCTCGGCGAGCAAGCCTGGCCGCCTGCTCCAGCAACTTCTGGGAATGCCAACGTCTTCAGAGATTGAGCACCGCCGCAGTTCACAGCCGATCGCCAGCGCCTAACCCTGGTCTCAACAAAAGATGCACCCCTGTTGGCCGCTCTTGCACCCGATGACGGCACGCCGACTGGATGGCCACCAGTGCCTTCTCCCCATGTTGCTTTTCACGACGTCGGGCTGATTGGCGGCGAAGCGCGGCAACCCTCTTGCTCCAACGGGCCACGTGGTCCCGCAGCGGAGCTGCGCGGCCCTTAGCAGATTGGTGAACCTCCTCGACTATGAACCTGCAACAGCTCCCGCGGCTGGGACCAGCTGGCATAGGGACGCAATGGTGAGAACAAATAGCCTTCCCAACTCCGCGAACCCACGTATAATACAATGTACTCACAGGAGGACACGCTTGGGATTGAGTATGGAGGCTACGAAGGAGCGGAAGGAAAAGGAGAGGGAAGACACAGAACTTTCATGCATCCTAATTGAATTTCGGCTTCGCCACTCACACTCTCCTGGCACTTGGAATGCAGGCTCAACCGACAAGGACGGGTCTTCCACTTGCAGCTGCGTCTTCAAGAAAATGGTCTCGCCGCCCTCGTTGGCCCTGTCTTCGGAGGCCGCGGGGCGGTGCTTGCCAGATGACCTGGCTGGGTTGGCTATCATGCGGTGGCCCTTCTCACGAGCAATCTCGCCCCACTTGCGTAAATACGATTCGTCAAGTGAGTCTATACGCACACTAGGTACTTATGAGCAGAACGATGGTGTGAAAGATGCGTCCATGCCTGGTCCCCCCTGGTGGTGACACTGCTAAAACATTGAGGCCGTCCTGGTATCCTCGATATCGTGAGCCTCGTCCCCCTTTGACAACGCTGGCGCCTGGTTGCCGGCCGCGCGATCGGCCTCCGAGCCAGGCGTTGGCCGTCGAGCAGCGGCGGCATCCCCTGCCAGCCGCGCCCTTCGCAGCTGCAGCACCCGCGAGCTCGGCCGCTGAGATCTTGGCCGCCTCCTCCTTGAGCGTGGCATCGCGCGCCTCCTTCTCCTCTGGAGCTGCCGCAGGCTCTGGCCCGACACCCCCCTGACCTTCTCCAGCAGATCGAGCGGAGCCACCACCGCCGCCAGGTTGCGACGCTGCCTCGGGCGGCTCCTTAGCGGAAGCCTGTGCCCCTCATTGCGTCCTTCTCGTCTTGATGGCCGTCCTCTTGTCGATGTCGACGGGCACCTGGCCCGTCTTGGACAGCCGCTCCTAGACTTGCTTGAACTTCTCCGAGAAGGCGGACTTCAGGCGCCAAAGCTCGCAGTGGATGCGCTTCGGCTCTACCTTGCCGCCTTCCTGTTCGAGGCCCTCCGCGTCCACGAACAGAGTCTCGTCCCAGCGCGCCTAGAATGGCTGGTCCGCTGGCATCTCTGCCTTGGGAGCCTTCTGGGCCGTGACTCCCTCGGCCCTCGCCAGGCTCTGGACGACTCCTCGCATGGCGAGCTCATCAGAGGCGAGAACCACCGCTGCGGCTGCCTCCTTCTGCTCCGCCGCCGTCGTGCTTGTGACTGGCGTCGCGGAAAGTCGCATCTGCTTGCTGCAGCGTTGCCACCGTTGGCTTCTGCTCGGGTGGCGACGCCACGTTCGCGAGCTCTTCGCCTCGCGTCTTGAGGAACTTCAGCTGCTCACTCTGCGTTGACTTCATGGCCTCCATACATTGGCCCACGACAGCCACTGACTTCACCCACGGCGGTTTGGACGACTGCCAATGAGTACAGCTGCCTCTCTCCTCCAATTCCTCGAACGTGTCATCCACCAGCTCAGCGACAGTGACTTGCTTGGCGTTGGAGTCCTTCCTGAACTTGTGCTTGAACACCTTCACCTGCTTGCCGCACGATCCGCAGGAATTGGGACCTGCTCAGTGTGTCGTTCCACTCGCACAGCTGACAGCTGGCACAGCGACTCCACAGGCACGAAGCACGGGGAGCCATGTCGCGAGGCTAGTGATTCAGAACTCTTGCCTTGGTCGCCCGCGTACGTACCCAGATGGGGTGGACTCGGAGTGCCTCAAGCGCCACGTGCAGGCACAAGAGTCAGCCCATACACTGCCTGAGGCTAAATGGCTTAGGAGGAGGAGGAGAAGGAGGAGGAGGAGGAGGAGGAGGAGGAGGAGGGGGAGAAGGAGGAGGAGGAAGAGGAGGAGAATGAGGAGGAGGAGGAGGAGGAGGAGGAGGAGGAGGAGGAGGAGGAGTGGGACGGTGGGGCGCCCAGGAGGCGCGCGCGGGGGGTGCGAGCGGAGCCCGAGTCCGAGTCCGAGCCCACGCTCGAGCCAGAGCCCGAGCCCGGGCCCGAGCTGGAACACGAGCCCGAGCCAAAGCCCGAGCCCGAGCCCGAGCCCGAGTCCGAACCCCTGCCTGCTCCCTGGGGTGGCAGGAGCCCCGCGCGCGCGCGGAAGCATGGACCCCTCGCGCGGCCGTCGCAGGCACGAGGACCCAGTGCTCACCTGCTCGCTGCTCGAGGCCTGGGACGGCGGCTGCGGCGACGGTGGCGGCGACGGCGACGACGGTTGCGGCGGCGGCGGCGGCGGCTGCGTTGGCGGCGGCGGCGGCGGCGGTGGCGGCGGCGGCGGTGACGGCGACGGCGTTGGCGACGACGACGGCGGCGGCGTCGGCGGCGACGGTGGCGACGACGGCGACGACGACGTCGACTACGACGGCGACGGCGGCAGCGGCGACTGCGGCGGTGACGCTTGACGGCGGCGGCGGCGGCGGCGGCGGCGGCGACGACCTCGACGACGGCGACGGCTATGGTGACGGCGGTGGCGGCGACGCCGACGACGATGACCTCGACGACCCCAAAGAAGGGGGGCGGCAGCAGCAACAGCGCCCGATCCATTGCAGGACGAGCCAAACCGAGGGTTACGATGATCAGCTCTTTCTTCTGGTGCTCGAGCCTTCGCGGCACCAGGACGCTCGTCAAGAGCCCGAGGAAAAAGGGTTGCGGTCGCAGCGTGCGCTGTGCTCTCTGCAGGCTGCCGCTCACGTGCCAGACTCTTTCAACCTGCAAAAACGTCCGCCCCGACCCGCCCCTCTGGCGTCCGCTCCGTCGTCCAACGAGCCAGCCCGCTCTCACCGTTTGCTATCCAGCCTGCCGCCGCCGGCCCGCTTCGGCTCGGCGAGGGGCCCGACCAGCCCAGCTCGCTCCGCTCGGCGAGCTTGCGCGTCTGCGCCGCTCGCGCGTGCGGCACTTCGACTGGCAGGCAGGCTCTGGCCGATTCTCCGCCCTTGGCCTGGGCCGCGAGAGCGTCCCTCGGGGGGGGTGACAGGGCCAAGAGGCACTTGGTGAGGGAGGGAAGGGGCGGAGGCAAGGAAGAGTGGATAGGGTGGGGCAGAAGAAGGGGGAGGTCAGAGGAAGAGGAGGTCAGCGAGACGCAGGAGAACGCAGGAGGACGGGGGAGGATAAGGATGAGGAGAATGAGGATGAGGACAGAGGAGGGGGATAACGAGGCGGGGTGGAGGAGGAGTTGGCAGGGGAGGAGGCGGAGTAGGAGAAGCAGGAGGAGGAGGACAACATGAGGAGGAGGGGGAGCAGTGCGGGAGCGGATGGAGGATGAGGGAGAAGGGAAGGATGGTTGAAAGGGGGAGAAGGTCAAGCCAGGTTCGCTCGCGTCATGTCTGACTTCATACCCCTTCCCTTCCATCCCTTCTCGTGCGGAGAACTCCTCTCGATCAGCATAGCGGGATGCTGAAGAGGACAAGGATCCCCAAATGGTGCGCGATACATAGCATGGCGTAGCGTATGGTGCAAATATGCGTAGCGTAGCGTATGGTGGCGTAGCGTAGCATGTATGCATGCCATCCCCAAGAGGACAAGGATCTCCATATGGTGCAGTCAAGCATTGCATATGATAGCACTTGCAGCGCGAGCCATAGCGTCGCATATCGGCAAATAGCTTGTTGTACCATCGTATGGCATGCCAATTCATTGCATTGCACTGCGAAGCCCAGCGTTGCATGGAACAACATTGATTAGTCAGGCACGCAATCGCTTCAGTGCAGCACATAGCATAGCATTGCATTGCATACCATTGTTGCACGAACGGTGCCTCCGGAAAACCATGCTGGATGACCGACTACTTGGAGATGAGACCGGTGTTGCAGCGGGAGTGCCACTTGGAAGGGCCGAGAACACGGAGCGGGAGCACCATCCGGACAGACAGAAAATGCGGAAATGAGACCAACTTTGCAGCGGGAGCACCATTCGGAAGGACCGAAAACGCGGAAATGAGGCCATCGTTGAAGACACATAAGCGTTGACATGAGGCCAGCACTGCAGCGGGAACACCATGTTGCCGGACAGCTAACGATCGGATGTAATGAACAAGTAAGGAAGACCAATTCGCCCACATCTTTTGTCGAGAAAAATACGATGAGAGGGGGGTTGGATACTCTGAGCACGTATTCGAGGGAGAGAGGAAAGTAGTAGTACTCGTCATGTTGTGTAATTGTGGAAGGGGAGAGGGCGGAGGAATATGAGAGGGTGGGGAGGAGGGCGGAGGGAGGTATAAAGGGCGGATCCCGTTCTTAGGAGGGAGGGAGGGTGCAGGAGGAGGAGGGGGAGGAGGAGCAGGAGGAGGAGGAGGAGGAGGAGGAGGAGGACCACGAGAATCACGAGTACGAACGCCACCAGCCGCACCCCTGCGCCCAGCACATCGGAGAGTAATTCGAGCGAGAACAGCACCACGAGTATGACAAGTACGGTGGATACCAGCAGCACCACTACGCCCAGCACGACGGATAGCAGTACGACCGAGAGCAGCACCACGAGCATGACGAGTGTGATCGCTACCAGCAGCACCACTCCGCCCAGCACGTCGGCAAGCAGTACGACCGAGAGCAGCACCACGAGGGTGACGAGCACGACCGGTACCAGCAGCACCACTACGCACAGCACGTCGGCGAGCCGTACGACCGAAAGCAGCGTCGCGAGTATGATCAGCACGATAGGTACCAGAAGCAACGCTACGCCCAGCGCGTTGGGGAGCAGCACGAGCAGGAGCAGCACCACGAGTGTGACGAGCACGACCCGTACCACCAGCACCACCACGCACAGCACGTCGGCGAACAGTGCGACCGAAAGCAGCACCACGAGTGTGACGAGCACAACCCGTACAAGCAGCGCCACTACGCCCAGCACGTCGGCGAGCAGTACGACCGAGAGCAGCACCACGAGGGTGACGAGCACAATCGAGACCAGCAGCACCACTACGCCCAGCGCGTCGGCGAACAGTACGACCGAGAGCAGCACCACGAGGGTGACGAGCACGACCGGTACCAGCAGCACCACTACGCCCAGCACGTCGGCAAGCAGTACGACCGAGTGCAGCACCACGAGTGTGACGAGCACGACAGGCACCAGCAACACCACCACGCCCAGCGCGTCGGAGAGTAATTCGAGCGAGAGCAGCACCACGACGGTGCCGAGCGCGACCGAGACCAGCAGCACCACTACGCCCAGCACGTCGGCGAGCAGTACGACCGAGAGCAGCGCCGCGAGTATGATCAGCACGACCGACACCAGCAGCACCACTACACCCAGCGCGTCGGCGAGCAGTACGACCGAGAGCAGCAGCGCCACTACGTCCAACGGGTCGGTCAGCAGTGTGACCGGAAGCAGCACCACGATTGGGACGAGCACGACCGGCACCAGCAGCACCACTACGCCCAGCACGTCGGCGAGCAGTACGACCGAGAGCAGCACCACGAGTGTGACGAGCGCGACCGGTACCAGCAGCACTGCCAACCCAGCGGGTCGGCGAGTAGTACGACCGAGATCAGCACCGCGAGTGGGACGAGCACGACCGAGACCAGCAGCACCACTACGCCCAGCACGTCGGGGAGCAGTACAACCGAAAGCAGTGCCGCGAGTGGGACGAGCACGACCGGCACCAGCAATACCACTACGCCCAGCACGTCGGCGAGCAGTACGACCGAGTGCAGCACCACGAGTGTGACGAGCACGACAGGCACCAGCAACACCACCACGCCCAGCGCGTCGGCGAGCAGTACGACCGAAAGCAGCACCATGACTGTGACGAGCACGACCCCTACCAGCAGCACCACTAAGCCCAGCACGTCGGCGAGCAGTACGACCGAAAGCAGCAAAGCGAGAGTGACGAGCACGATCGAGAGCAGCAGCGCCACTACGCCCAGCAAGTCGGCGAGCAGAGCCACCGCCAGCAGCATCACGTTCGGGACGAGCACAATCAGTACCAGCATTACCGCAACGCCCAGCGCGTCGGCGAGCAGTACGACCAAAAGCAGCACCACGAGTGGGACAAGCACAACCGGCACCAGCAATACCACTACGCCCAGCACGTCGGCGAGCAGTACGACCAAAAGCAGCACCACGAATGGGACGAGCACGACCGAGACCAGCAGCACCACTACGCCCAGCACGTCGGGGAGCAGTACGACCGAGAGCAGCACCACGACTGTGACGAGCACGACCCCTACCAGCAGCACCGCCACGCCCAGCACGTCGGCGAGCAGTACGACCGAGAGCAGCAAAGCGAGTGTGACGAGCACGACCGAGAGCAGCAGCGCCACTACGCCTAGCACGTCGGCGAGCGGTACGACCGAGAGCACCTCCGCGAGTGTGACGGGCACGACCGAGACCAGCAGCATCACTGCGCCCAGCACGTCGGCGAGCAGAACCACCGATACCAGCAGCACCGCAACGCCCAGCGCGTCGGCGAGCAGTACGACCAAAAGCAGCACCACGAGTGGGACGAGCACGACCGAGACCAGCAGCATCACACTCGGCGAGCGCCCAGCACGTCGGCGGAGCAGTACGAGCCGAGAGACCAGCACCACTACGCCCAGCACGTCGGGGAGCAGTACGACCGAGAGCAGCACCACTACGCCCAGCACGTCGGCGAGCAGTACGACCAAAAGCAGCACCACGAGTGGGACGAGCACGACCGAGACCAGCAGCACCACTACGCCCAGCACGTCGGGGAGCAGTACGACCGAGAGCAGCACCACTACGCCCAGCACGTCGGCGAGCAGTACGACCAAAAGCAGCACCACGAGTGGGACGAGCACGACCGAGACCAGCAGCACCACTACGCCCAGCACGTCGGGGAGCAGTACGACCGAGAGCAGCACCACTACGCCCAGCACGTCGGCGAGCAGTACGACCAAAAGCAGCACCACGAGTGGGACGAGCACGACCGAGACCAGCAGCACCACTACGCCCAGCACGTCGGGGAGCAGTACGACCAAAATCAGCACCACTACGCCCAGCACGTCGGGGAGCAGTACGACCGAGAGCAGCACCACGAGGGGGACGAGTACGACCGAGACCAGCAGCAACACTACGCCCAGCACGTCGGCGAGCAGTACGACCAAAAGCAGCACCACGAGTGGGACGAACACGACCGCTACCAGTAGCGCCACGACGCCTGGCACGTTTACGAGCAGTACGGCCGAGGGCAGCACCGCGAGTGTGACGAGCGCGACCGGTACCAGTAGCGCCAATACGCCCAGCACGTCGGCGAGCGGTACGGCCGAGAGCAGCGCCACGAGGGTGACGAGCACGACCGAGACCAGCAGCGCCACTACGCCCAGCACGTCGGCGAGCAGTACGACCGAGAGCAGCACCACGTGGGTGCCGAGCACGACCGAGACCAGCAGCGCCACTACGTCCAACGGACCGGTCAGCAGTACGACCGAGAGCAGCACCACGAGGGTGACGAGCACGAGCAGCACCAGCAGCACCACTACGCCCAGCACGTCGGCGAGCAGTACGACTGAGAGCAGCACCACGAGTGTGACGAGCGCGACCGGTACCATCAGCGCTGCCACACCCAGCGCGTCGGCGAGTAGTACGACCGAGAGCTTCACCGCGAGTGGGACGAGCACGACCGAGACCAGCAGCACCACTGCGCCCAGCACGTCGGCGAGCAGTACGACCGAAAGCAGCGCCACGGGGGTGACGAGCACAACCGAGACTAGCAACACCACTACGCCCAGCACGTCGGCGAGCAGTACGACCGAGAGCAGCACTGCGAGGGGGACGAGTGCGACCGAGACCAGCAGCAACACTACGCCTAGCATGTCGGCGAGCAGTACGTTTGAGAGCATTTCCGCGAGTGGGACGAGCACAACCAGCACCAGCAATACCACTCCGCCCAGCACGTCGGCGAGCTCCACGTCTCTATTCAGCACGTTCTTGCCCGCCTGGGCGAACCCCCTCCCGCCGGCCCCAAGAGGCCACGCCACGTCCACAGTGGAGCTGTACTTTCTGCACCACCTCCAGTCTTGCGCAAGATCCGCCAGCGGCGCGACCGGCACGAGCAGTGAGAACGGGGGGCCGCCTGGTCTGGGCGCCGCCAATCCCTTCTCCTGGACGCCCCGCCTCATCGATAGGGCCCTCCTTGGGACATTCCTCGCCACGCGGCTGACGTCAACCGCCATGCTTTGGGGCCTCTTCCAAGTGCTCCGCCCCGAGGCTGCCGTCACGGTGCTGCTCACCACCGTGGGGCATGTACTCACGGCTGGCCGCGTGCCCATCGCGTTCCTGATCGCCGCAACTTTGGGCTTCCCAGTGCCCGTTATGGCCTTCAGTGCCCTGCGGATGGGTGGCGGGCGAATGCTGTACGGGTTGGGGGCCCTGGCGGCCATCCTTCGGGGCGCCCACACCACGCTAGGGGTCTGCCGTCTCCTCAGCGTCACGGTCGCCGCCGCAGGATGCCCCAGCATGGGGCCAGAGGCCTGCCTACCAGTCTTGGCCGCAGCCTGTTGGCCTGCCTTCCCCGAGGCGGCCGGGGCGCCCGCGCCTCCGCGGCCGCGTGCTGAACCCAGACCGCTCGCCCAGGGGGCCAACGTGGCTAAATGGCACATTGACGCAAAGCGCACCCGTGCCTTTTGTACTTGCTTCGCCTCCTCGTGCAAGGGCCCCATCACCAGAGGGGATCTGCGCGTCCGCAGCGCCGCCAACACAGTAAATCCGCGGTGGTACCACGCCAGCTGCGTTAAAGGTGGCTTGGGGCCCCAGGGTGACCTCGAAGGCTTCGTCGACCTCCAGCAGGAGGACCAGGCCAAGGCCCAGAAATTCTGTGACCACCCAGGCGGAGTCTCGAGGGCGCAGTACGTAGAGACAGTCCGACGGACCAAACGGCAACGGCGAGGGGCCGCAGACCCAGGAGACCCCATCCCCTCTGAGGAAGTCCCCATGGAGCGCTTCGACGAGTTGCCGGAGGCCGAAAGCCCCGCGAATGGCGACGACCGACGCCTGGGAGAGGAGCTGCGGAACATGGCGTGGTGGGACACGGTGGACTACGAGGAGCTGGAGAATTGGATCCCTACTCTGGGGCGCACACCCCGGGACGTACACCACGGCTTGGCACTATTCCGGGGGGCGGTGTGTCGGGACATCCGCCGTGCGCGGGAAACGGGTGACGCCGTGGCGGAAAGCAGAGCTTGCAAGCTCCTTGCCTTCGTGGACCGGCTGGTGCTGACTGCCACGCGGGGGGCAAGAGGGGGTCGAAAACACACGGGCACGCTGTCCTCTACAATCACCGCCCGGCTCCGGCTGGCCTGGAAGGGCGACCGGGGCAGTCTCTGGCGAGGCGCGGCGGCGACTGCGCAAGACAGCCCGCGCGCGGCAGCCCAGGGGAGAATCCCAGCAGAGGACGCCCGCTCAGTCAGTTCGCTGGTGCGGGACGGGCTGTTGAGTAACCTCGCCGCGGTGGCAGAGCAGATTTGCTTCTGATTTTTTTGGTTTTTCGGTTTTCACATTGCAAATGTGGCGCGCGCCTGGTGTCCAGAAGGTGCGCTGGGGGCGACCGAAACAACGCCCGGAAGAGCGCCTGGGAGCGCGCTGAGGCGAGCGCCCGGGCGAGCCAAGAAGAGTGCCGAGAACAGCGCCCAGGAAAGCGCCATCAAGAGTGCCCAGATTATGGCCCAGACGCGAATCTGGAAGAGCGCCCGGAAGTGCGCCCAGCAGCGACCGATTTTGCGACCGATTTCGCTTCCGATTTCGCGTCCGATTTGTTGTGTGTCGATTCAATACTAAAACAAATCAGACGCAAATCTGATTTAAAATCGGTCAAAAACCGGACGCAAATCGGATGCAAAATCGGACGCAAATCGGACGCAAAATCGGATGCAAAATCGGGAGCAAAATCGGACGCTGATGGCGTCGACCATTTCTGGGCGGATGAGGCAGCATATCGCGGTGCATCATGGCGAGGTCTGGTAGGGTGTGTATTGCGGACCCATGCGCGCAATTCAGCGTTGGAGTTTTAGCGATGTGGCGAACGACAAACTGCGATATCGCGTTGTGTCCAGGTCGGGCCAAATCGACAGAAAAATCAGATCGCCGCTTCTGCGGCCGTTTTTCATGTGATGTTGAGCAAGGCGCTGGCTGTGGTGCTCCGCCAGAGTGCAGCGCTGGTGGGCCCAGAGGTTCCCGCCGGGCGCTTTGCCGGAGGGCCTGCCCTCCCCCCCTCCTATGGCGCCAGAGACCCGGGCGGACCTGGTGGACGCCGTGCGCCGGAACCTGAAACGCTACCCGGCGCGCTCTGGGCCGGGCCCCAACGGGTCCCGTTTTGAGCACTGGGCCACTGCCGCAGCCGACAGCGAGGCGACCGACCACGTCAGCCAGGTGGCGGTCATGTTCCTGCTCGGGGAGTGCCCTGCTGATTTTCTCAAAGCGAACTTGGGAGCTCGCCTCATGGCCCTGCGAAAGCCCAGCGGCAAAGTCCGGCCCGTGGCGTGCGGGTCTGTGCTGCGGCGCATTGCTGCGAGGGCTGCGTGCCACGTCTTCCGGGAACAGTTGATGCACGTCTGTGGACCGCACGGTCCAGTACGCGGTGGGACGACGAGCCGGGTGCGAAAAAGTCCACAAAGCCGCTACGGCAATGACGGCGGCATCGCCCGCAGCCTTGGCGTTGACGTTCGACGCCGCCAACGCGTTCAATACTATGCCGCGCCAGAGAATCCTTGCGGGGGTCGCGGCGCGGATGCCCGACCTGCACCAGGCGGCGGCCGTGTGGCTGGGCACGGGGACCACGCACTTCTGGCGGGGGGCCAGCGAAAGGCCAAAGCGGTGAGAGCCAGGAAGGGGGTCGACCAGGGATGCCCGCTCTCGCCCGCGCGTTGTCCAACATCGACGCTCGCCTGCGGGCCGCGGCGCCGACTTTCCGGGTCTTCTCCTACTTGGACGTCGTGATCGCGGTGGTGCCCGCGGCGCTCGGGGAGGCAGCGGCGCAGACAGTGGTCGAGGAGTTGACGCAAGCAGGACTCGCCATCAACGAAGGCAAAACAGCGGCGTGGACCCGAGACCCAGGACGCCACTTTCGCCGCTGCTCGAAACTTTGCGGACACCAACTCTCCGCTGCCTGGGGGCCACCGCGCCCTGGGTGGAACTGGAAGACCCTCTGGCGAGGCTCGCAGTCCACGGGCAGGCTGACGGCGACGAGGCCGCGCGGGCCGCAGAGCGATTGGCCGCCCGACTCCAGGAACTGCAGGGCGCGGGACTCGGGGCGAGGGAGAGCTTCTGGCTGCTCCGAACCTACAGCAACGGCTGCGCCACGCACCTGCTGCGCGCAAACTACGAGGACGGGGACTGGCTCACCAGGCTCGACAGGACACTCACACAGTTTGTTGAGGACTTCCTCGGCGACGCCCTCGACGACGACTTGCGGGCGCAATGCTTCCTCCGGTTGGCCGACGGGGGCCTCGGGCTTGCTTCGGCCGCGCAGGCGGCGGCGCAGCCTACCTGGGCAGCTGGGCACTAATCTTCCATAGCGTGGGCGCCTGCCTGGATGAGCCCTCCTGGGCGCGGTTCCAGGAGCGCTGACCCTTGGTGGCCGAGGCCATGGCGAGGGCAGAGGCCCGGCTACAGGCGCAGAGCGGGGGATCTCTCCAGGCCGTCGATTGGACTGGCTGCATGGGCGAACCACTGGAGGGGATGCAGGGGAAGTGGGCGGGCGACCTTCGCAGCAAGGAACGAGAGCGGCTGCAGGCCTCCCTGGGAGCAGACGACAGGGTTGACTTCCGCTCGTCTGGCGGCCCTGGCGCAGGTGGGTACTTGGAGCCGCCCGTCGTCCGAGACGGAGAGACACCTGCTCAAATGCCGGACGAGCACTTCCGGGTCGCCCTCAAGGACAAGCTGCGCCTGCCGGCATGCCTGCCGGGCGCAACCTGCAAGCTCCGCAAAGCCGACGGGGCGCTGTGTGGGCAGGCGCTTGACCGACGCGGGCGCCACGCCCTAAAGTGCCCGTGTGGCCCCAACCGCAACAACAAACACAACCGCCTCCGGGACTTCTGCGCAGGCTACCACCAGCGGACCACAGGGCACGCAGCGCAGACGGAGCAACGGGTTGTTGCTTGGGACAGGGTGAGCCCGCGGACAGGGCGCCTCGAAGAAGCGCGGCTCGACGTCGCCACCCGCGACGCAGTGACCGGCCAGACGGTGTCCTTGGACACGAGCGTGACCTGCGCACACAGCGGCACCGCGCCGCGCCAGCAGGCCCGCCCCAACAATAACGGCCTTGCCGCCACTAGCGCCGAGGACGCCAAGCGGGGGCGCTACCCGCCCGAAGGGGGCCAGCTCATCCCTGTGGTCTTCGAAACAGGGGGCCGCCCGGGTGACGCCACCGTGGCGTGCGTCCGCTCCTGGGGCCACGACATGGCCCCCGCGGAGCGGACAGAGGTCATCCGCTATGGCTGGCAACAACTGAGCACGCGGCTGCACTTCGGAAGCGCCGAGGCCATCTTGGCGGCTGTGGGGCGGTGAGCGCGCTGCCGCCAGCTCCTCTACCGCCGGCGCGCAACCACCCCGTCCGCCACCAGCGGTGCGACCACATCCACCCCCAGCATGACAGCCCTTGCCGCCACCGTTTGCACCACGACGACGACGACCCTAGGCACGACAACCGCCACGACCAGCGCCTCGGCCACGACCAGGACCGGCACGACAACCGGCGCGACCACCGCCGACAGGCACCGTCACCACGACCTCCAACAGCACGGCAGCGCCGTGACCATGGCGACCACCGCCGAACCGACCGCCAACGCCCCCGACTGGCCCTCCTCTCTCCTGTCCCCGCCCCTGCCGGGCCGCCCCTGCTGCCCCGCGGGCCTTGCGCCCCCCCCCCCCGTCCTCCTCCTCCTCCTCCTCCTCCTCCTCCTCCTCCTCCTCCTCCTCCTCCTCCTCCCCCCGCCTGACAGGTGAATGGTAAATTCGGATTTTGCAACGCCCCAAAGTGGCTTCGGTTTAGTGCATGGCCGCCCCCTGAGGGTTGGTGGTGGCGCCACACCCGCGACCAGCGGAGGAGGAGGGAGGAGGGGCAGGAGGAGGAGGAGGAGGAGGAGGAGGAGGAGGAGGAGGAGGAGGAGGAGGAGGGGGAGGAGGAGGAGGAGGAGGAGGAGGAGGAGGAGGAAAAGGAGGAGGAGGAGGAGGAGGAGGAGGAGGAGGAGGAGGAGGAGGGCGAAACAGTAGCAGCGGAGGCTCGCAGCAAGCAGTTGGCGAGCCTGGCGGACACGGTCTACAACGGCGCCCCCGCGCCTGCCGCGGCGCCCAAGGAGACCCCCGCGACCGCGACGGCGGCGCCGCCAGACAGCCAGGCCGCACCGTCCTCGTTTTGTCCCTTGCCCTCCTGTGGAGGTGGATCCTCGCTCTCTCCCATCGTGGCCTCCCAAACGGGGTCCGTGTACACGGGGTCAGTGGGTCGCCTCGCATCGTTGATGCATCGGCGAAGCGGCTCGATGTGTATTTCCCCCCGCGCCGATGCGTCCCCGACGTCGCGGATGCATCACCGATGCATCGGTAATGCGTCGCGATCCTCAGAAATCATCTATTCGGACCCCATTTGGGAGCGGCGAGCATCGAGGAACGTGCAATGACATAAGCATATCTTCCGACGGTCCGCGCGGATGTCCCGGATCTGCGCTGGGCCCCTTCGGCGGCACTTCCTGCGCCGGCCCCGGCGTGCTCCGCGCGCAGGGGAGGGGGAGTCAGCACCGATCCGAGAGATCAGCGCGGACCTTCGAAAGCAAACGGTGATCGACTTTGGCTCTTCGAGAGTGCGTCCATAACCACAACCTGGCGCCCTGGATCTTGGGGCACGATCCCGTGAATAAGTACGCGGTCGCACGGGTATACGTTCCGCGCGGGGCAATCCGCGAATAAAAGGTCCCGTGCCCACGGGGGCCCACCACCCCGGCTCGCAAGGCCGTGGATACGGAGACGTTCCCGGCCAGCGTTTCCTTCTGTTGCGCCGCGCGTCTCCCTCCCTCCCTCCCCCCTCCCTCCCCCCTCCCTCCTCCAGCCTCCCCTCCCGCCCTCCTCCCGTCGTTCCCCCTCCTCTCGTCCTCCTCCTCCTCCTCTGCCTTCTCTCCTCCCTCCTCCTCCTCCTCCTCTTCCTCCTCCTCCTCCTCCTCTCCTCCTCCTCCTCCTCCTCCTCCTCCTCCTCCTCCTCCTCCTCCTCCTCCCATCCTCCTCCTCCTCCTCCTCCTCCTCCCCCCTGCCTCCACTCGGCGTTGGAGCTCAGGCACTTTGAGCCGCGACGGAGCGAGGACTTTCACTGACACTCGCTTACACGACTTCCGCCCCATACATTCCCCATTCCCGGGCCAGAGAGGGAGCACGGGGGAGGAGGAAAGGAGAGAAAAAACAAAACAATCCCTGCAGCCATTCCGATACCGTACCTGTTGCGAACTCCTTTCGCGTGACAGGGTCGTAATTTGGTGATGGAGTTCTCTTGTGCCGCAACTTTCCAAATTTCTATGGAGGTTTGGAGTGTGACCTTGGAAAAAAAACGACGAGCCAAAGACGCAGACAACGGATCGGCCGTACCCACGCTCGGAGAAGCCGGCTTGCCAGGATTGCCATGTGCGAACAATTGGCTGATCAAGTGCCGCCGCTGGACAGCAGCTGCCAGAGGGAAGATGGAGGCCCTGGGGTTCCGAGGCGACAGGAGGGTGCCAATGAAAAGCTTCGAAAACCCATAAACGGTTCAGAACTTGGGGGACAGCTGCACCAGGAGACTCAAGCAAATGAGGCGCCAAAGCAGCATATAACGGTTCTGTTTGGAATATATGGAAGTGAAGATCAAAGATCAATCGCGCCAGCGGAACCCTACTGGTCCAGCTCTGCGTTCATTGGCCCGTCGGTGAAATAAATTGGACGACGAAAGCCAGAGGGAAGATGGAGGCCCCGAAGTTCGGAGGCCATTGGCCTCCGCCAGTGATGAACCTCGAAAGCCGATGTCCACTCTGTCGGAAGACAACGTTCTGAGGCTGGAGAGGCGTGGCCACCTGCTCCCCCCTGAAGGGGACCGCTGCCCTCGAGTCGCCTCCGGAGGCGCCGAGTCGGAGCACTGCAGCGCCAGACGCGCAGGAGAGCCTCGTGGCCGCGGCGCAGACGAAAGCAGGCGACAGAGGAAGAAAATGGAGACCCCGAGGCTCGGAGGTCAGTGGCTTCTGCCGATGATGAGCCTCGAAAGCCCATGTGGAATCCTTTGGGCCTGCGGCCGGATCCAGGAGAAGGCAGGCTGTTCGACTAAGTAAAGGACACACCAATATTTGAGGCAGAGGGACTCTCTCAGAGACAACGGATGGACTCGCGCGGAGAGTTGGACGAGGGGGAGGAGGTTTACCTCAACGAGAAGCGTAAATAACACATCTTGGAAAGCATATATCACATTACGTGGAACAGTGTCGACCATTTTTTTCTGCGGAATACATACGGCACAAATTTGTTTCCAGCGGCACAGTTCGCACTCTGCCAGAAGTGGAATTCGCTCTTTCGGTTTGGGACAGGATTGGAGTTCTTGCCAGCATAGGAGACAAGTGCACAACTTTTTCAGAATGGGAAAGCACCGAGGATCAACTGAGCGCGTTCGGCGCGGAGGAGAATATTGAATCAGCTTCGAAGGGAGAGTCGCACGCACTAGCGAGGGCATCTCGGAATGCAGGCCTTTTCGCCGAGTGTTTCCCCCCTTCTCGTCTCTTAGTCAATCGTCCTCGGTCCGCTTCTCCGCGCGGGGATGTCGTGCAAATGTTTTGCACGCGCCGCATGCATCCCCAGATTTGCACTATCGCAAAGGATTAAAAGAGCATAGGTTGTGCATCTCTGAGCGCGCTTGGCGCGGGAAGCATCTGTCTCGGCGCAGTAAGAGCTGAGCGCACCGACGAGGGCATCTCGGAGTGCAGGTTGGCTCACAACTTAAAGAGGGTTCAGGGAAACCCCATATCGGGAACCCTGTTCGCCAGCGCGCCCCCCAGAGCGGGCACGCGAACAGGCCAGCAGCTGTCCCCCTCGCACTGGCCCGTCGGGACTCGTTTTGACCAGCGAGCCTCTCTGACGGGGCTTGCTTCGGCGCTCGCCCCCTTAGAGCCTGGGGTACGCCACTGCCCTCATGCGAAGTATGGGCGTGGGCACAGTAACCATCGCAGGGGATTTCTGCAAGTCGTACCCCATGGCTCCTTCACGGGCGATTCGACGTAGAGCCCCTCATGCGGATGTCCTGTCCAGTCTTGTCCTGTCCCCCCTCCCTCTTTTCACCTATCCTCCTCTTCATCCCGTCCTCCTCGTCGTCCTCCGCCCCTCCTCCTCCCCTCCTTCCCCGTCTTCCTCCCTCCTCCCTCTCGCCCTCCCTCCCCTTCCTCCTCCTGTCCACATTCCGTCTCCTCCTCCTCCTCTTCCTCCTCCTCTTCCTCCTCCAACTGCTCCGACGACGACTACTACGACTACGACTATTGCTACTGCTACTACTACTACTACTACTACTACCACTACTACTTAACTACTACTACTACTACTACTACTACTACTACTACTACTACTACTACTACTACTACTACTACTACTGCTACTACTACTACTACTACTACTACTAACCACTACTACTACTACTACTACTACTACTACTACTACTACTACTACTACTACTACTACTACTACTACTACTACGACTACTACTACTACTACTGCTGCTACTACTACTACTACTACTACTACGCTACTACTACTACTACTACTACTACTACTACTACTACTACTACTACTACTACTACTACTACTACTACTACTACTACTACTACTATACTACTACTACCACCACCACTACTACTACTACTACTACTACTACTACTACTACTACTACTACTGCTACTACTACGGCTACTACGACTACTACTACTACTACTAGTACGAGTACGACCACTGCTACTAATACGACTAGTAGTACTACGACTACTACGACCAATACTACTACTACTACCACTACTACTACTACTACTACTACTACTTCTACTACTACTACGACTACTCATACTACTACTACTACTACTACTACTTTTATACTACGATCACGACTACTACTATCACTACTACTACTACTACTACTGCTATTACTACTACTACTACTACTACGACTACTACTACTACCATCACTACTACCATTACTACTACTACTACTACTACTACTACTATTACTACTACTACTACTACTACTACTACAACGACTACTACTACGACTGCTGCTACTACGACTACTACTACTACTTCTTCTACTACTACTACTACTACTACAACGACTACTACTACTACTACTGCTACTTCGACTACTACGACTATTGCTACCAGTACTACTACTACTACTACTACTACTACTACTATTAGTACTACTACTACTCCTGCTACTACTACCACTACAACTACTACTACTACTACTACCACCACTACTTCTACTACTACTACTACTACTACTACTTCTACTACTACTACTACTACTGCTACGACTACTACTACTACTACTCCTACTCCTGCTACTTCTACTGCTACTACCTACTACTACTGCCACTAATGCTACGACTACTACTACTACTACTACTACTACTACTACTACTACTGCTACTGGTACAACTATTATTACTACTACTGCTACTACTACTACTGCTACTACTACTGCGACGTTTAGTACCACTCCCAATGCTACTACGAGTACTACTACTCCTACTCTTACGCTTACGATTACTACCACTACTACTACTACTACTACTACGACGACTACTACTACTACTACTACTACTCCTACTACTACTACTACTACTACGACTACTACTACTACTACTACTACTGCTGCTGCTACTACTACTACTTGTACTACTACTACTACTACGGCTACTACTACTACTACTACTACTACTACTACTACTACTACTACTAATACTACTACTACCACTACTGCTACTACTACTACTATTAATATTACTATTACTACTACTCTTACTACTGGTGCTACTACACGGCTGGTGCTGCTATTACTGTTCGTATATGTTTCACGATTACGACTTTGATTGCTACCGTTCTTGCGACGATTGTTATTCCCCACGTCCAAAGTGGGGTTCATGTTTTCTCTGCACACTTCGCGCAGGAACACTCACCCCACCCCCTCTCCTCTTCTGCCTTCGCACACTCACTCACTCACTCACTCATCATCATCACCACTCACTCACACTCACACTCACTCACACTCTTTCGTCATCAACATCAGCATCATCACTCGCGCCCTCTCACAAGCTCAGTCACTCACATACTCATCATCATCATCATCATCCTCATCATCATCACTCGCACTCTGTCACACGCTCACTCATTCACATACTCACCTGGAGGAAGTCTCAGGCGGGAGCTTCGTGTGTGAGTGAATTGTGAGGAAGTCTCAGGCGGGAACCCCCTCCCTATGGGGCCCGCAGATCATGTTGGTAATCCGAGCGGGTCATCCAAACCCTGTAACTGTCGTCACTTTTGGGCTCCTCAAGCTTGAGTACGGAGGAAGTCTCAGGCGGGAGACTCGTCTGTGAGTGAATTGCGAGGAAGTCACAAGCGGGAGCCCCTCCCTATGGGGCCTGCGATTCACGTTGGTAATCCGAGCGGGTCATCCAAACCTTGTAACTGTCGTCACTTTTGCGCTCTTCAGGCTTGAATTTGGAGGAAGTCTCAGGCGGGAACCTCGTCTGTGACTGAATGGTGAGGAAGTCTCAGGCGGGAGCCCCCTCCCTATGGAGCCCGCAGATCACGTTGGTAATCCGAGCGGGTCATCCAAACCCTGTAACCGTCGTCAATTTTGGGCTCTCGCGCTGCCAAAACGCCACTCCCGGGCCACATTGTGCATGCCCGGAGCCAACTGTAGGCCACTTCGTGTTCTTCGTGTTCCCAGAACGCAACTCCCGGGCCACATTTTGAAACCCCGGAGCCAACTGTAGGCCACTTCGTGTTCTTCCTGTTCCCAGAACACCACTCCCGAGCCACATTCTGGATGTCCGGAGCCAACTGTAGGCCACTTTGTGTTCGTCGTGTTCCCAGAGCGTCACTCCCGGGCCACATTTGTCAATTTCGAATCCGAGGGGGGTCCTCGGAATTCGTATGCCTGTCGTCAGTTTTGGGTCCCCGCGGCCTGAATATGGCTGTCATGGGCCTGCTTGCTCCAAAGGGCGACTGAGGAGCTGAGGACGACGACGACGAGACAGCGGCCGGGCGCAGGGGTAACCTCTTGTGTCCGGGCCGGGGGTGGTGACCCATCCTCGGCCGAATCGGGGGCAGGAGTAACCTTTTGTCTCCGGGTCGCCGGTTGCGACCCATCGGCGGCCGAATCGGGCGCAGGGGTAGCCCCTTGCGTCCGGGCTGGGGCTGGCCACGGACGCAGTGACACGCACGACGTGCAGGAGTCTAACTACCAGCGGCCACACCACCACTTCGGGCGCGTGCCTATCGTGTTGCACCTCGGAGATTTCCTGCAGCTGATGCCCACCGGCAGCATTGGCCTCCTGACGGACGCGAACGAGCGCCTGGACGACGACGAGTCGTACAGGTACGCGGATCCGCCGACGGTGGAGATCCAGCACGCCATCAAGGTCTTCTCTCAGATCCCCTGCGTCTTCGAGCTGAAGGGCACGAAGCGCTTCGAGCCTGGGGACCCGCTGATCACGTTCCTGGGCAGCATGCGCGAGGGCAAGCCCTTCCCACCGGAGGTCTGGTCCGCCTGGGAGAAGACGCTGGCCACGGACAACCGCGGCGTCCTGGACCCTCGGCACCAGCACGAGAACTTTCGGCTCGGCTACGGCATGGGCATCTACTGGGAAACGCTTGCGAGGTGGATGAACACGCGTGCTCGTCGCGACGCTCGGCGTCTGGGCGTGCCCCTCGTTTTCCTGCAGGCCGTTGACGAGTGCGGCGCGATT
>CAUYUJ010015238.1:224044-231544 GCA_963575745.1 Prorocentrum cordatum
AGGCTGATGCAGACTGAGGCTGAGGCTGAGGCAGGCTGAGGCTGAGGCTGAAGCAGGCTGATGCTGAGGCAGGCTGAGGCTGAGGCCGAGGCTGAAGGCAGACTGAGGCTGAGGCTGATGCAGACTGAGGCTGAGGCTGAAGGCAGACTGAGGCTGAGGCTGAAGCAGGCTGAGGCTGAGGCTGAGGCAGGCTGAGGCTGAGGCAGGCTGAGGCTCAGGCTGAGGCAGGCTGGGGCTGAGGCTGTGACTGCGACTGCCGTTGCCGCTGCGACTGTCATCGCGAATGCGACTACGACTGCGAGAACAGCAGAATTCTACAACGGGAGTTTCATTTGAATCTTTAGGGGAATGCTTTCAGATATGCTTCTACATATCGCTGTTAGGTTGCTTTGCCGGGATAATTGTACGAAACCATACGATTACCATACGACAACCTTAAGAATACCATACCCAAGCCATAAGATTATGCTGCCGGAGTTTCCCACATAAGGCTGAGGCGGGGCCTCCGCTGGACGGGGCTCGAAACCTAGGAAGCAACACGGTGTTTGAACACCCTCGTCGCTCAAGGGAGACATCTTTGGAGACACGGGAGGGCACGAAAGCTGGGGAATTTAACGAACAATTGCGTTCGGCAGCGTGCTCTCTTGCAGCGCAGACAAGCTTTTGGGGCGAGCAAGAGCAGGAAAGCCGATACAGAGGGACGGAAGGAGAAGAGGAAGGAGAAGAGGAAAGGCAAACAATAGCCAGGATGACGATGGTAATTGCGGGTGCGTGGGGTGACGTAGACGGTACACATGGCGAATACGTAATGCGTCTGCGGAAGCAAGGGAACGACATAGAATGGTCTACGCATTCTGTCCTCGCTCAGGCTGGGCCTCCGTGGAGGGGTGCGAGGGGCACGTATCCTAATAAATCACTTGGTATCCGAATACTGTCCTCGCTCAGGCGGGGCCTCCCTGGAGGAGTGGGAGGGGCGGTGGGAGAGGCAAGAAACCTGATAAATCACATGGTATCCGAATACTGTCCTCGCTCAGGCGGGGCCTCCCTTGACAGGTGGGAAGGGTGTGTATCCTGATAAACCACATGGTGTGCGAATACTGTCCTCGCTCAGGCAGGGCCTCCCTGGACGGGTGGGAGGGGCACGTAACCTGATGTATCACATGGTATCCGAATACTGTCCTCACTCAGGCGGGGCCTCCCTTGACAGGTGGGAAGGGTGTGTATCCCGACAAACCACATGGTATGCGAATACTGTCCTCGCTCAGGCGGGGCCTCCCTGAACGGGTGGGAGGGGCACGTAACCTGATTTATCCCATGGTATGCGAATACTGTCCTCGCTCAGGTGTGGCTTCCCTGGAAGGGTGGGAGGGGCACGTCACCTGATAAATCACATGGTGTCCGAATACTGTCCCCGCTCAGGCGGGGCCTCCTTGAATGGGTGGGAGGGGCTCGTAACCTGGTAAACCACATTGTATCCGAATACTTTCCTCGCTCAGGCGGGGCCTCCCTTGACAGGTGGGAAGGGTGCGTATCCTGATAAACCACATGGTGTGCGAATACTGTCCTCGCTCAGGCGGGGCCTCCCTGGACGGGTGGGAGGGGCACGTAACCTGATGTATCACATGGTATCCGAATACTGTCCTCACTCAGGCGGGGCCTCCCTTGACAGGTGGGAAGGGTGTGTATCCCGATAAACCACATGGTATGCGAATACTGTCCTCGCTCAGGCGGGGCCTCCCTGAACGGGTGGGAGGGGCACGTAACCTGATTTATCCCATGGTATGCGAATATTGTCCTCGCTCAGGTGTGGCTTCCCTGGAAGGGTGGGAGGGGCACGTCACCTGATAAATCACATGGTGTCCGAATACTGTCCCCGCTCAGGCGGGGCCTCCTTGAATGGGTGGGAGGGGCTCGTAACCTGGTAAACCACATTGTATCCGAATACTGTCCTCGCTCAGGCGGGGCCTCCCTGGACGGGTGGGAGGGGCATGTAACCTGATAAATCACATGGTGTCCAAATATTGTCCCCGCTCAGGTGGGGCCTCCCTGAACGGGTGGGAGGGGCACGTAACCTGATAAATCACATGGTGTACGAATATTGTCCTCGCTCAGGTGGAGCCTCCCTGAACGGGTGGGAGGGGCACGTAACCTGATAAACCACATGGTATCCGAATATTGTCCTCGCTCAGGCGGGGCCTCCCTGGACGGGTGCGAGGGGCACGTATCCTGATAAATCACCTGGTATCCGAATACTGTCCTCGCTCAGGCGGGGCCTCGTTGGGCGGGTGGAAGGTGCCTGTATCTTGATAAATCACATGGTATCCGAATATTGTGCTCGCTCAGGCGGGGTCTCCTTGAAGGGGTGGGAGGGGCGGTGGGAGGGGCACGAATCCTTATAAATCACATGGTATGCGAATACTGTCCTTGCTCAGGTGGGGCCTCCCTGGACGGGTGGAACGCGTACGTAACCTGATACATCATCTGGTATCCGAATACTGTCCTCGCTCAGGCGGGGCCTCACAGGACGGGTGGGATGGGCACGTCATCTGATACATCACATGGTATCCGGATGCTGTCCTCGCTCAGGCGGGGCCTCCCTGGACGGGTGGGAGGGGCACGTAACCTAATTTATCACATGGTATGTGAATACTGTCCTCGCTCAGGTGGGGCCTCCCTGGACGGGTGGACAGGACACGTAACTTGATACATCACATGGTATACCAATATTGTCCTGGCTCAGGCGGGGCCTCCCTTGACGAGTGGAGGGGCACGTAACTTGATACACCACATGGTATCCAAATACTGTCCTCGCTCAGGCGGGGCCTCCCTGGACGGGTGGGAGGGGCAAGTATCCTGATAAACCACATGGTACCCGAATACTGTCCTCACTCAGGCGGGGCCGATTTGGACGGGTGGGAGGGGCTCGTAACCTGATTGATCACATGGTGTCCGAATACTGTCCTCGCTAAGGCGGGGCCTCCCTGGACGGGTGGGATGGGCACGTATCCTGATAAATCACATGGTATCCGACTACTGTCCTCGCTCAGGCGGGGCCTCCCTGGAGGGGTAGGAGGGGCGGTGGGAAGGGGCACGTCACCTGATAAATCATATGGCATGTGAATGCTGCCCTCGCTCAGGCGGGGCCTCCTTGGAGGGGTGGGACGGGTACGAAATCACAAGAATATGGTGTTGCATGATTTCTGATGGTATTATATGGTATGGTTTGGTATGGTGTGGTATGTATGGTTATGCGATGGCATGTGGAACAGGAAGCGGGAGAAGGAGAATGAGAGGGTGTTTTTGGAAATTAGCCTGGCGAAGGACCCAACCATCTGCAGTTGTGAATGCCGCAATTGTGCTGGGTGGTGGCGGACGCATGCGGGCGGTGCCACTGGGACCTTCGGTGGAGCTCCCTATGGGGCCACGAAGCGCTGTACTGGGTGGGTGATACTCGGTCAGCAAGGGCTGTGCTGCGTGGTGGCGGACGCATGCGAGCGGTGCCACTGGGACCTTCGGTGGAGCCCCTTATGGGGCCACGAAACGCTGTACTGGGTGGGTGAAGCGCAAGCAGGGACACCCAGTACAGCGTTTCCGGGCCCCATAGGCAGCTCCACCGAACGCTCCAGGCGGTCCCACCCCCCATTTCGGCACACCCCTCACACGCTTCGTGGGTGGCTCCATGGGGAGCTCCACCGAACGCCCTAGTGGCTGCGCTCGCATGTGGCTCCCCCCCCCATTTCGGCACACCCCTCACACGCTTCGTGGCCCCATAGAGAGCTCCACCGAAGGCCCCAGTGGCTGCGCTCGCATGCGGTTCCACCCCATTTTTTCGGCACGCCCTTCACACGTCCCGTGGCCCCATAGGGAGCTCCACCGAACGCCGCAGTGGCTGCGCTCGCATGCGGTTCCACCCCCCATTTCGGCACACCCCTCACACGTTTCGTGGCTCCATAGGGAGCTCCACCGAAGGCCCCAGTGGCTGCGCTGGCATGCGGTTCCACACCCCATTCTGGCACACCCCTCGCACGTTTCGTGGCCCCATAGGGGGCTCCACCAAAGGTCCCAGTGGCACTGCCCGCTTGCGTCCGCCACCACCCAGCACAGCCCTTGTTCCCTGCGCTTCACCCACCCAGAACAGCGCTTCGTAGCCCTATAGGGAGCTCCACCAAAGGTCCCAGCGGCACCGCCCGCATGCGTCCGCCACCACCCTGCACAGCCCTTGCTCCCTATGGGGCCACGAAACGTGAGAGGGGTGTGCCAGACTGGGGGGTGGAACCGCATGCGGGTGCAGCCACTGGGGCCTTCGGTGGAGCTCCCTATGGGGCCACGAAACGTGTGAGGGGTGTGCCAGAATGTGGGGTGGAACCGCATGCGGGCGCAGCCACTGGGGCCTTCGGTGGAGCTCCCTATGGTGCCACGAAGCGTGTGAGGGGTGTGCCAGAATGGGGGGTGGAACCGCATGCGGGCGCAGCCACTGGGGCCTTCGGTCTCCCTACGGTGCCGCGAAGCGTGCCCAGAATAACCGCATGCGGGCGCAGTCACTGGGGCCTTCGGTGGAATGGGGCCACGAAACGTGTGAGGGGTGTGCCAGAATGGGGGGTGGAACCGCATGCGGGCGCAGCCACTGGGGCCTTCGGTGGAGCTCCCTATGGGGCCACGAAACGTGTGAGGGGTGTGCCAGAATGGGGGGTGGAACCGCATGCGGGCGCAGCCACTGGGGCCTTCGGTGGAGCTCCCTATGGGGCCACGAAACGTGTGAGGGGTGTGCCAGAATGGGGGTGGAACCGCATGCGGGCGCAGCCACTGGGGCCTTCGGTGGAGCTCCCTATGGGGCCACGAAACGTGTGAGGGGTGTGCCAGAATGGGGGGTGGAACCGCATGCGGGCGCAGCCACTGAGGGGGCCACGAAACCTGCTGGGGCCTTCGGTGGAGCTCCCTATGGGGCCACGAAACGTGTGAGGGGTGTGCCAGAATGGGGGGTGGAACCGCATGCGGGCGCAGCCACTGGGGCCTTCGGTGGAGCTCCCTATGGGGCCACGAAGCGTGTGGGGGGTGTGCCAGAATGGGGGGTGGAACCGCATGCGGGCGCAGCCATTGGGGCCTTCGGTGGAGCTCCCTATGGGGCCACGAAACGTGTGAGGGGTGTGCCAGAATGGGTGGTGGAACCGCATGCGGGCGCAGCCACTGGGGCCTTCGGTGGAGCTCCCTATGGGGCCACGAAGCGTGTGAGGGGTGTGCCAGAATGGGCGTGGGAGGGGGAGGAGGGGGGGAGGAAGGGGAGGAGGAGGAAGGAGGAGGAAGGAGGAACGCGGGGCGACGCCTCTTCAACACGAGGACCCAACACCACAGGATGGTTGGGAAAGAACAAGACAACTCAGGATGTGGGGAACTACCGTACGAACACCACACGGAGACCATAAGATTGTCATACGGAACCCATGCGATAACCATGCGGCTAGCATGCGATAGCCGAACTACTACCATATGACAAGCATAAATTGCCATACGAAAGCCATGCGGCAACCATGCGATTACCATGCGAACACCATGCAAACACCATACGACAACCATTCAAAAACCATCGGGTTACCATACGGTTATCATGCGAATACCATACGATTACCATACGGCAAACATACGATTACCAAGCGAAAAGCAATCCGAATACCATACGAAAAGCGTACGGCGACCATGCGGAAGCCATACGAGCACAATACTACTACCATGCGGCAACCATGCGAAAACCAAAGGATTACCATGCGAACACCAACATGTCACCATACGAACACCATGCGATTTCCATACGGCACAATAAGATTACCATACGAAATTATACGACATCCACGCGACAACCATCAGGTTACCATACGGAACCCATAAGATTACCATACGCAAACCATACGAAAACCATATTGGCCATGCGGCAACCATACGACTACCGTGCGAAAGCGATGCGATTACCATGCGAAAGCCATACGATTTCCATGCGAAGACCATTGGAGATTAGCATGCGGAAGCCATAAGATTACCATACGAAAACCATACGGCAACCATAAAACCACCAAGCGACAACCATACGAAAACCATAAGATTATAATACGGGCACGATACGAATATCATTCGACTACCATACGAAAACCGTGCGAACACATTATGCGACCACCATACCAACACCATCATATTACCACACGACAGCCATACGAACACCAGAAGATTGCCGTACGAAAACCATAAGAGAAACCATACGACATACGAGTATTGTACGCACGCCATACGGCAACCATCGGACTACCATACGAAAACCTCACGAACACCATGCAAACACCTTAAGATTATCACACACAAACCACACGAAAACTATTCGTTTACCAAGCGATAGCCATACGGTTACCATACGAAAACTACAAGTTCACCATGCGAGAACCATAGGATTACATTGCGAAGACCATGGGGTTACCATGCGACAACCATACGATTCCTAACGAACACCATGCGAACACCATGAGCTTACCATGCGAAAACCATGCGGTTACCGTATGGAAACCACGAGTACCATGCGAACGCCATAAGAACACCATGCGAAAACCAGTATACCACCACACGAAAACCATGCGAGTACCATGCGGGATCCATATAGTTACCATTCGAAAGCTATACGAATACCACACGCAAGCCATGCGAACACCAAGCGAAAATCATACGACCTCCATACGACGATCATGCGAAAGCCACACGGTTACCATACGAAGTACCATTGGAACACCATACGGCCATACGACAACCATAAGATTACCATGCGGGCACCATGCGAAAACCGTACGATCACCACACGACAGCCATAAGATCACCATGCGCACGCCATAGTTTTACCAGGCGGAAGCCGTAATATTACCATGCGAACACCAGGCGGAAACCATAAGATTACCACACGAAGAACTTGAAAACCGTAAGAGCACCATATGAAAACAAAAAAGGGTACCATCTGAAAGCCATACGAGTACCATACGGCATCCTGGAGGCCTTCTTGGGCGCCCAGGGCGCCCAAGAAGGCCTCCAGGACGCCCAAAGGAGTCCCAGACCACCAGGAACCCAAAAGGACTCCCAGCGGCCCCCTTGGGGCAAACAGAATATGCTCAACCCCATTAGTAGTAGTATTACAAGTAGTAGTATTATTCCTACTGCTACTATTACTGTTACTACGATTGCGATGACCACTACGGCTACGATTGGTACGACTAGTATATCTTCGACTCCTACTACTGCTACTATTACCTCTACTACTACTACTACTACTACTACTACTACTACTACTACTACTACTACTACTACGGCGGCTACTTCTAGTAGTAGTCCTACTACTACAATTACTACCACCACGACTACTATTGCGTTACGACTACAAGGGTTACAGCGACTATTGAGGCTACGACTACATTGGTTGGTCGTACGACTACTATTACGACGACTACGACGATTGTTACTATTACCACGGTTCTTGTG
>CAUYUJ010015238.1:236544-244044 GCA_963575745.1 Prorocentrum cordatum
TCTACTATATACAAAACTACAGTTGTTTTCATGTACATATTTGTGTATGTACATATACGTGTACATGTACATGCACATGTATATGCATATGTAAATGTATATTCACAAGTATAAGAATATGTGCATGGCCAGTGACATGTACATGTATATATCCTTGCATGTACGCATGTGTGCATGTATGTATGCATGCATGCATGCAGGCATGCATGTATGTATGTATGTATGTGTATAAGTACGTATGTATGTATGTGTGTATGTAAATTTGTATGTATGTATGTATGTATGTATGGATGGATGGATGTATGTATGTATGTATGTATGCATGTATGTATGTATGTATGTATGTATGTATGTAATGCATGTATGTATGTATGTTTGTATGTATGTATGTATGTATGTATGTATGTGTGTATGTAATGTATGTATGTATGTATGTATGTATGTATGTATGTATGTATGGATGTAGGGATGTAGGTATGTATGTGTATGCATGTATGTGTGTGTATGTATGTATGTATGTATGTGTGTGTATGTATGTATGTGTGTATGTCTGCTTGCCCATTCTATCCGATTCCCGTTTTCCACCACCAAAAAAGGGTGGGGGCCACATGGGAAATGTGTGTTCCGCAGTTTTCGGGTGCATGGTGTGCTATGGAAGCGGTGGTTTGGCTCATGCCCTGGCTGAACGGCTTCCTTCTCTATGAGTGGGGTTCACCTAACGGCCGCGAACGGGGCGTGCGTGAGTCTCAGCATGAGTAAGTCTGAGTAGGAGTAGGTCTGAGTATGAGTAGGTCTGAGTTTGAGTAATTTTGTGTCTGAGTAAGTCTGCGTATGAGTAAGTCTGAGTATGAGTACGTCTCTGTCTGAGTAAGTCTGGGTATGGGGAGGAGAGGGGAGGAGAAGGAGAAGGAGGATAAGTAGGAGGCGTCCAAGTAATGACAAGAACCCCATCTTAGGATATGGGGAATAGCGACTACCACTTATGCGACATGGGGACATCATTGTGCCGCTTGGCGCAAGCGAGGGGTGTGGGGGGTGGCGAGAGCGGGGACAGGAGCAGGAGCGCAAGGGGAGGTGCGGCCAGAGACGGGAGCTGTCTTGCCCCCACCCCCCCCGTGCCGAGGCAGTCGACGTCGCCACTGCCAAGGCTTCGGGGCTGCCCAAGGCGTCCCCACAGGCGCCCGAGCTGCAAGAAGAGAGCGGAGGAGAGAAGGAGGGGAGACGAGGCGGGGCAGGGGCAGGGGGGGGGGGGGAAGTGGGGGGGGGGAGGCGAGGTGACGACTGAGTCGAATGCTTGATAGAGGAACAAGAAGGAGGTACAGGAGGAGGAGGAGGAGGAGGAGGAGGAGGAGGAGGGAGGAGTCGGAGAATTTTCTTTGCCCTCCCCCGCGCCAAGGCCGTCGACGTCGCCACTGCCAAGGTGCCCCCACAGGCACCGCCGCAGGCGCCGGGGCTGCGAGAGGATTATGATGAGAGCACAAGGGGGGTCGAGGTGATCTCCCGGGGGGCGAGGACAGGGAAGGAAAAGGGAAGGGAGGGCAAGGGAAGGTAGCGGGAAGGCGGAAGGAGAGGGGCGACGGGGGAGAGAAAGGGAGTGGGAGTGGGAGCCATGGGGCCGCACACGTGTTACCCCCTCCTTCTCCTTGTCTCGAGGGGCAGGGGGAGGGTGGTAGGTCGTGGCGAGAAGCAGGGGGACGGGAGGGGGAGATGTCCTCCCCCGTTGTCCTCCCGGGGCGGGGGGGGGGATTCACCGCACCGTGCTGACCGCTCGGCACCAGTGGGTGGTCCTCACGGGCGGGCCCCGGGATTCCCGGATCGAGGGCCCGCTTTGGAGTCACGCGATCCTTTCGCAGACGCATGCCGATTCGCGCCGTCTGCTCTGGCCGACCTCGATTCGGCGCGACACGCCAACCACGTCCCAGTCCCCAGGCGTCAACGTCCCGAACTCTTCCCGGCATCGCGCCCCGCGGAGCGTGCAGGGCATGGCATGTCGCCGGGGCCGCCGCCGCGACGCGCTCAGCAGAAGTGCTTGACAGCAACCCCTCGCAGACGCGGATCGGAGCGAGGGCCCTTGTGCTGAAGCCACAGACAATTTTGTCCAAAGCCCGCCGCTGGCGCCGATCGGGCGATGATCACTACGCCTCTTCGCGCATAGGACCAGGCCCACGCGCTGGGGCGCACACCCTCATGCGCACGCAGTGCGTGAAACGTTCAGAGACATAGCTCGCCGCGGCCTCCACCTTTATTCCGTGTGAATGCTCCTCCCTGTCGCACCCCCACCCCCGACGTGTCGATATGGTGGGCCAGGCGTTTCGCTTGAGACTTTTCAGCGATCTTGAAGCTTGGAATTCGCAACACTTTCACTGATTGAGGGCCGATGGTTTTCAACATGTGGCCTTCGCACCGCCGCGCACATTCATCTTCAAAGTTAGCAGCATCTTCGCGGAAGAAGGGCGGGTGATTCACAAAATGTGGCTCTCGCTTCAGCGCCGTGCGCATTCGCTTTAAAAGTTTATAGCAGGGTCAAGGATAGAGGGTGGGTGGTTTCCAAAACATGGTTCACGCTTGAGCCTCGCGCCCATTCGTTTTAAAAGCTTGCAGTTGTTTCATGGATGGCGGGCGGGTGTTTTTAAGACTGTGCCCTCGCCCATCGCAGTGCACATTCGTTTCCACAGTTTACAGCCGCTTCAAAGACCCAGGGCGGTTATGTTTCTAAATGTAGTTTTCGCTTTGGTGCCGCGCACATCAGCATCTTCAAGCATGGAGGGCGGATCGTTTTCAAAATGTGGCACTCGCCGTAGCGCCGCACACGTTTGTCTTCAGAGTTTACAGCCCTTTACGGGCTCGTACTGCTAAGTCCAGAAATGGTATGCTGCACCCGTAGTTGCAAAGTCCCACAACTTTTGTTATTGCACGGCGTCGGATCGACAGGACGCGACTGTGTTCGAAGTTCGAGGAGTTGTGTGTTCGGCATAAGTGAGGATTCTCAGACGTTTGTCGTACAACGGGGCACTGCCGGCAGAACGTAAACATTGTTGTAGGGACCTACGAAGTGGGACATTTGAGGGATGACGTACAACAACATCGCTGACGCGTCTGAGGTTTGCACTGGTTTTCCTTTTCCTCCTCCTCCTCCTCCTCCTCCTCCTCTCCCTTTTTCCCCTTAATGGCTGAAAGCAGATCCAACAGCAGTGGCGGCATCGATAGATCGGACAATGGACATTCTGAACAACTTCCTGAAGTTGGTGCAAGACAGCAGCGAGCACAGCCAGGCCATTGTCACAGAGACTGTCAAGATGTGCAAGGTCAGCGAGAGCTACAAGGTGCGCAACAACAGTAACAGGAACCCGAACGAGGGCGAGCAGGAGTTCCTGGGATGAGGGCACAAGCAAGATCCAGATCGGCATCAACGAGTCCCCAAACTTCAGGGCAATGCTCCCGAAGGACACGAAAGAAGAAATTATGGCGAAGCTGGACCAGTTCGCGGGCCACAACCTGAGGATGCCAGTGGGGATGCTGATCGTCTACGCGGGAGGCAAGATGTCCCAGTCGGCGGCGCCCAATTCGGAGCTGGAGGGTATGGTGGAGCGGGAACTGCAGCGTCGGCGCCTCTGAGGACGGAAGGGGTAGATGCATTAACGAGGCTATCTCGGAGCGCGAAGACCCCAGGGCAGAGCGCCAGGCCGCAGCTGTCGCGGACAAGCACATTCACTGCACCTCCGACGGCGCCAGCATCGAGCACTGAGGGAGCCGCCCTCGGGGAGCCCCCCCCCGGGCAGTTCGGCATAGCTGGGGGCAGGGAGAGGCATCTTTCAGAGGAGGAAAGAATAGCGGAGTCAATCAGCATGGACCTTGAACGCTTCACAAAATTGCCTTAAAAAATCGAGCAGAACTGGAAGCGGAGTTCCAGAGAAATGCCCGGAGGAAAGGCCTCTTCGGCAACAGGCCGTCCACCCGCTCTTGTCAGTGACCGGCACCACCTACGATGACGGCACGACTTTTCTTCTTTCTTCTAATCCGTTACAGGTGCGGAGTGATGGTGGGCGGGGTATTTTGCATACGGTACAGCATGCGCACAATGTATAGGCGGGTCCCGGTCAGTGGGGGGACATGGGACCAGCGTGCATGGTACTGCGCGAATATCGGGGCAGATGGGGAATTCATTACCACCTCCATCGATCATATTCAGATCGCACAGCTGATCTGTATCAACGACGGCCCAGGTGCGCAGCGTTGCGCACTAGCGAGGATTCCCGGAGCGCGCAATACGGGAGGCCACCCATGGCTTTCACGTGCAGCAACCAGCTATTGCCCTGCGGGCGTTGCAACAAGGGGTTCGGGTACTCTCAAGATGATCGAGGGCCACAGGGCACACGCAAGAAATGAGCCTGGTCGTGAAGAACTCCAGGGGGCAACGGCAGTCAATGGAAGAGGGTGCGCATCGATTGCGTGCTGGAGCTGAGGCAGGAGGAGTGGGATGAACGGAGCGACGAAGAGAAGACACTACATGGAGGAGAGCAGCCTTTTTCGAGAAAGCAGGTCTGCCGAGAACAGAAGAGGAAAGCAACGTGAGTCGCGCGGGCAGCCCAATCATCGGGGCAGATCAAAGCGGCGCAAGCGCTCTTGGCGGAAGAGGAAGGCCAAAAGAAAGAGTCTCGCAATGCGCGGAAGAAGTAGGCCCGGGAGAAGTCAAAGGTGATGGCAAAGGCGCTGCTGGAGGGCATCAACATGAATGGAGGCATCTTTGCAGCATGCATTCAGTAAAGCAGGAGAAATCATGACAGAGGCTTTATGACGCGCCGAGAACAAGTACATGGCAATGGACATCAATGACGAAAATACATTGAAGGCAGCCAACAAGTCAGAGATGGGGACTAACAGAAGGGGCTGCACGAGATGGACGACTACAAGACGGCGAAGGACATGGGGGGAAAACAGTCGGCGCACCTCAAGGTGCCGGACTTCACGGACAAGTGGGGCGACAACATAAAGCTGTTCATCGAATGCAGGAGAATCACAGGATTGGGCGAAAAGGCTTCGCCTGCTCGCGCGGGCTTGCCTTCCCAAACAAGTTGCGTTGGAAAGGCCCCAGTGCCCAGTCGAGAGGGGACAAGTGGCAGTTCCCGTGCAAAGTGGACTGGTCGCAGATCGTCAAGGCGCAGCAGAGCCACCCAGAAGAAGAGCTCATGAAATAATGGCGATCGGCGATAACTGGGAGGGGGGGCCAGACTTCGGGCGCATGTCGAAGTTCCTCCCGTTCAAGCGTGGGCCGTCAACGGCGGTAGAGCTCAAAGTGGGAGGTGGTTGGGAAGCGCTCGTTTCGGAAAGGCTTCCGCAGCAGCTAGACGACGCCATCAAGGAGTGCCGCTACAAGTTCTACGGCGCCGCCCAGAAAATGAGCCCAGACAAGCTTCTCGAGCTGCTCCCCGCGGCCTTCCCGATCGCGCACTCACTGTGCAGAGCTGGTGTGAGTTGGCGCTGAATATTGCATGGGATGACGAAGAGAACCTCCGCGAAGTCATGAAGATCGCCATGAAGGAGCTGACTAGCGAGGACAGGCTCGACCCTGAGGAAGTGAAACAGGTTCAAAAAGCGCGCGGACCCTGCTAGGATGGCACCGAGACAGAAGCGCGCAGACCCAGCGCGACAGGAGCTACGAGACAGCACGCAGACACTGCAGGATGGCACCGAGATCTTCGAGGGAAGGTTCGCCTACCCCAAGTCGGAGGAGACGGCGGCGGCCAGCTCCTCCAGCGGCCACCGGCGAGAGCACCCACTGGAATCAATTGGGAAGCCAAGAGATGCATTAGCGAGGTTTTCTCGGAGTGCTACTCTGGGCGAGCTGGACGAGCCCGCTGGCAAGCCCAAGAGATTCAGTAGCGAGGTCATCTCGGCGTGCTACCCTAAGCAAACAGGACGGGCAAACACGGAGTGATCGCTCTGTCATCGTCATGGGAAGTGTTTTTTGAGTGCCGACGGGCGCGCTACTGCAGGGCGATGAATGGGGGGGGGGGGGGAGTGATCATCACGAGAACCACCGGCCACGGCGCTTCCTCGAGGGCCCCACTTACCACGTGCTGTGACTTCCAGTATGCTTTACCGCACATGCACTTCGAGGGGGAACAGTGTGATACTTCAACAGGGTGTCAGAGTACAGATACGACAATGCATGGGACAACTACCGGCCAGTTCGATGTGGAAGAGAAGTGAGCCGAGCGAGAGAGAAGAGAATACGATATCTTAAAATTAGTAGGTAATTCGGCCCCCCAGCAAAAGTTTGGGAAGCACGGCCTCCCGACCCTATCCCCCTCCTCCTTTCGAATTGTCGTGTCGTCGTATCCTCCCCCCTAACTTGGGCACCCTGCTAGACCCGCCCGCCCGACTGCCTTGGGTACGCGGGTGGGCCAGCAGCTGCTCCCCCTGCGCTGGCCCGCAGGGGCTCGCGATCGTAAGGTAGCGAGCCTCTCTTACGGGACTACCTCGGAACTCACTCCTTGAGCTACGGGGTATGCCCCCTGCCGGCCCTTGTGAGAAGTCAGGGCCGTTGCACAACCAATCGCAGGGGATTTTTCCAGATGCGTGCTAGGCGCCAGCGTAGGTGTTTTGACGTTGAACCCCCTTATGCGGATGTCCTTGTCCTTGTCCTCCTCCCCTGCCCTTCCCGTTGCCCCCCCCTCCATCGCTGCCCTCGGCGCCCGCCCCGAAGGCACCGCCCTCGCCGTCGCCGCCCAAGGCAGCGCCCCCGACGGTCGGAGGAGGGTCAGGGCACATGGCAGCGCCAAGGGAGGTCACATGCTCCCCCCGAGGATCGAGGCTCCGGGATCTGAACTCGAGGTGGATTTCGAACGTTTGGGGTCGGGTCGCGCCGCATCGCCAAGGCATTGCCCATGCATGTGCGATGCATCGGCGACGTCGGCGATGGTTTTGCGCCGTCGGCGTGGAGGAAATGAGGCTCCACAAGGGAGCCGCATTGCCGATGCATCGGCGATGCGGCGCGATCCCCCGACCCTATCTACTCTGACCCCATCCGGGATGCCTGGTGCATCCTCCTCCACCTCCGTGCTCATGCCGAGCAGGCAGGGCCACCCGGCGGAGACCTTCTGGAGGAAGGCGCAATCAGCAAGGGCGAACATCTCGTCGGGGAGCTTCCCCCACACGCATTGGTCCAGCAAGACCTCCCTGCACGCTTGGCGCTCGCGGAGGTAGACCAGCCCAGGCCCTCTCCACGATGACAGCGCCCACCCTGCCGAAAGAGCGGCGAGGGTCGTTCCATCACCGATGGGACGCCTGGCAGGAGGGCAGCGCACGACAAAAAATAGTCGCGCGAAGGAGAAGCCACTTCCACCTGGAAGCGAGCCTTCGAGGGAGAGCTCAGAGCCCCCAGTGAGCCCCCAGGGACCTCAAGTGCCTGAGGCAGGGTCCCAAAGCAAAACACGAGAAGGCGACGACGCTCCTGGCACCAAGTTTCGCACGGGGCTGCCGCCCAAAAGCCAGAGACGC
>CAUYUJ010015238.1:249044-253947 GCA_963575745.1 Prorocentrum cordatum
AATACTTGACCCTGCGCGGGCGTGAGGAAAAGTCCTTGTGCATCGCTGCGCGCGCATGCCTGTGCCACCGAGTGCAGCTACTCCACTGGGAAAGGAGCGTCGACGGCCACTACGAGACTGCTCGCGGGAACAAGCAGGAAGCGTTCTTGAGGATCATGGTGGCTGAGATATCTTTCGATCAAACCTACGCCCACTTCCGTTCGAAAATGCGGTTGTGCGCGGCGCACCTCCACCGCGACACGGCGAAAGCCTACCCAGGCTTCAAGGCGGCTCACAAGACGTGGCCGAGGCTGGCGGCCATCTTGCAGGAGAACAATGTTGACATCCTTTGTGGGGATTTCAACATGGCGCTCGCACAGACGCTTCCACGTCTTCGGGGTCTAGGCTTGCGACTCGAGACGGCAGCAGCGTGCTTCTGGCGCGGGTTGGACGGCACCCCGTGCTTGGACAGCTGCGGCATCTTCGTTCTCAACAGGCCTGGCGAGCACAGCCTGCGCTGGCCGCGGAGCGCCCTGCACGACAGAGACGAGACGGGGTTGCTCTTCACAAGCAAGTCGGTGATCGGTGTGACTGGGTACCGGAACACAAGCAAGGCAGAGGCCCCCGCAGCAGCGGGGGCCTCCAGCAGCCCAGCATCGGAGCCGAGGTACTGGCACCACAGCAAGACACAAGGCCCTGGGGGGCCGTACGATTGCTACTGCCCGAAAAAAGACGCCCGCGAGTTTACTGACGCTGTCAGAGGAATCCGGACGCCAGATACAAGCGAAAGAGCGTGAGGAACAGAGGCGCGCCGAGGCTGAGGCTAGAGGAGCAGCGCGGGCCCGAGCGCCAGGCACCAGAGCGGCGCCGCGAGAGGGGCGAGCAAAACGACAGCGACCACCAGGCGTCGCGCCCATCAACATGGGCACACGAAGACAAGGACGGCGACCGCGCCTGGCCCGCGGCTGGCGATGCAAGGTCGCGGCGGGCGGGTCACGAGGGGGGGGGGGGGGGGAGCGCGGGGAGGGCAGGAGGGGCGAGAGAGAGAGAGAGAGAGAGAGTGCGTGTGTGTGTGACGAACAGGCTGAGCAGGACGAGGGATGACATCAGGAAGTGGGCGTCGGGAAGGAAGCGGGAGTTCAACGGGAAGGAGGCCATTATAGAAATAATTACATATCGCCCCCCAAGATGGCGGCAGACCCCGCAGTGGCCAGCTCCAGGGCCTGCGCCGCTGGAGGAGCCGCAGGAGTGGACGCCGCAACGGCCCTTAGAGCCCCCGCAGCAGCGAGGGTCAGGGTTGCCAGAGCAGCAGCCGCGCGAAGCGCCCCCGCAGCAGCGGCGGCCACAGACGCAATGGCAGCACCCAACAGACGCGGAGTGGCGCTGGGATGAGTGGCGCGGCAAATATTGGGAATGGCGGCGCAGCAGGGAGGGCGAGGAACGCGAGTCGCAACGGCCAAGCGGCGCGGCTTCCTCGCCGCAGGACTACAGGGCACAATCCGCCTGGCGCAACATGCAGCATGCTTTCGGCAACGGCGCGCGCCCCAATGACTGGTGGAGCAGCCACACACGCTCGAGTGGCGACCAGGGGCGCTGGGAGGGCGTGACCACCTGGAGGTGGGTCGAAGACCCTGAACAACCGAATCCCTGGAGGGAACCGAGCTGAATCGTCGCGCAGGGGCCGCCCCTCCGCAGCAGCGGAAGGAAGCCCCATCGGCCGAACATCGCCCCTCCGCAGCAGCGGCGGCCATGGCAGCGCAGCGTGAGCGGCGGCGGGTCGCGCGTGCCTTCGTGCTCGGCGACCGCTGCCTGAGCGGGACAGGAAAAAGAAACGGTGCTGTCGTCGGTGCTGTCGTTGCCTCCTCTCCTTCATCGATTTCTTCTCCTTCCCCCCCCCAACCCCCCATCCCGCCATCAAATTTTTCACCCCTTCTATCGTCTCCAGTCGTAGCGGGAGGCCCCGCGGCAGAAGAGCACCCAGAACGAGCCCCTCCGTGACAGAGTCAGCGCCCCTCTGTGACAGAGGGGGGGTCGAAACAAAAAAAAAAAAAAACGAATTCTTACCCAATTCCGGCTTTTGGATTATGTGTGTGTGTGTTTGTTTGTTTGTGCGTCTGTGTGTGCGTGTGTGTGTGTGTCTGTGTGTCCGTGTGTGTGTGTGTGCCTGGGTGTGTGTCTGTGTGTGTCAATGTGTGTATGCGTGTGTCTGTGTGTGGGTCGCTGTGTGTCTTCGTGTGTCTCTGTGTGTCTGTCTGTGTGTCTGTCTTTGTGTCTGCGTGTCTGTGTGTCTGTGTGTGTCTGCGTGTGTCAGTGTGTCTGTTTGTCCGTGTTGTCTGTGTGTCTGCTTGTTTGTGTGCGTGTGTGAATGTGTGTTTCTGTGTGTGCCTGTGTGTCTGAGTGTGTCCCTGTGTTTCTGCGTGTGTGTCTATGGTTGCCCGTGTGTGTCTGTGGTTGTGTGTCTGTGTGTTTATTTGCTGCATCGGACGCCGGCCCCTCTCCCCGTTTTTGGAGGAAGCAGGGGTACCACCACAATCGCGTGGAGGGGGGGGGGGCCAGGGGTGGCGGTGGTGGTGTTCGCTTTGGGTGGCGCTCTCGCAAGGGCACACGCCGGGCGGGGCTAGGACAAGAATAATCCGTCCCGCAGCGTTCCGGAAGGCTATCAGAGCGGTCCAGAAAATTCTGAGAAGGCAGTCGCGCCCTAGACATCCTCCAGAGCCGCCAGAATTCAGAGTCTCGAGTTATCCTCACCCGATGTTTTTCTCGTCCTGGATTCGTCTTATGGTGGTGGTGGTTTACGCTTTGAAGGGCGCTCTCGCATGGGCACGCTCGTACGCTGGTGGTCACCGTCCCCCCTCCGGTCCTCCGCTAGGCTTGGGTTGGAATTTTGGAGGTCCCGCGAGTTCCCTCGACGGGAGGTCCCCATGAGGCTCCAGGCCGGCGGAGCTCCGGAGGCTCCCATAGGTTTCTCATGATTGATCAAAAGGACGTACACATTGTTCTTTTCTGTTGATTCGAAAGATTCTTTTGGAGGGGCCGAGATTCTTTCATCTCTAATTGCTCTATCCTGGGCCTTTTCCTGGCCACCAGGGGGCCAGGAACAATTAGAAACGAGCACAATTAGAAATGAGCACGATTAGAAATTAACGACGCGTACCGTAACCAAGCCATCTGAAACAAGGGGCACTATCAACGGGCCCGCCCAAGACGAACGAACAAATAGAGCGGCCACGTGGTCTTTCGTGGAAGTTACGTGGGGAAACCACTCATTGCACGCACAGTGGGACATCACGAGGCGGTACCGAAGGAGAGGAAGTGGATGGGGGTTACGAAAGAAGGACGGAGGAGAGGAAAGGTAGTGAAGGAGATGGAGGAGACCGCTGAGCCCAAATCAGGGAAACGATCTCTGGACACGCGTGACGAAGGTGAGACAGTTATGCGGCTCACCTCGCCCATGGAGACGAGAGCTCGCTAGTATCTGGGTAAGACCGCACCCCGCTGACCCTCTCAGGAGCTAACAAAAGTGGCCACAAGTGAATCATCAATTCGAAGCAGCCAAGGATGGCGAGGTCTCGCATGGATCCTCGTAAGACGTCGCTTCCATGAACTTCTCAGGATGTCGCGAAGGTGGCGACAGCTGCGCAGTCGGCAGCGCCCAGGAAGGAGAGGGCCCATTAGAATTCCCGCAAGCCGTACGTAACTCCGCTGGACCTCGCAGGAGTTCACGAAAACGGCCCAAACAGTCTCGCAGTTGGCAGCGCACAGGGAGGGCGGAGTCTTCTATGCATCCGCCTAGGGCGTCACCCCGCTGGGACCCCGCGAGATCACGAAACTGCTGACGGTGGCGCAAGTGGCAGTGTCCATGGAGGGCAGGGCCTCGTTTGAGTCCCCATACGACCGCACTCCGCTGGACCGTCAAGCGTCTCACGCGAAACTGGCGGCCACTCCGCAGCCGACAGCGCCCCAGGGAGGTCGAGGTCCCGTGTGAGCATCCGTAAGGCCGCCATCCGCTAGCCTTCGACTGCGCCCATGCAGACACGGTCTCGTTTGTATCCCAGTGGGGCCCACTTCCGCTGGGGTTCCCAGGAGCATTCGAGTGTGGTGGCAGTTGCGCAATTGGCAGCGCCCATGGGGACGAAGCCTCACTCGGAGCCGAGGTGGCGCCACTCCGCTGGACGTCCCAGGACTTCGCGAGAGCAGCGACCGCTGCGCAGTTGGCAGCACCCTTGGGGGCGAGGTCTAGTTTGGATGCATGTTGGGCGTTGTCAGGAGCTCACGAAAAATGCGATAGTTGCGCAGTTGGCAGCAACGCGGGAGGCGAGGAAACTGGAGGCAGGACGGAAGAGGAGGCGGGAAGGAGGAGCAAAAGGGAAGGCAGCAGTGCTCTACCGAGTCAAAAACGGGCACGCAACACAGGAGGACTGGGAACAACAAGCAGCACAGCCATCACAAAAGCACCCGGTGGATGCCCGGAAGGGAGCTGTTGCGAATGCGAATTGCGGATGAGGAGCAGGAGGAGGCGGGATGTGTGAGAAGGGGAAGGAAGGGCGTATGGAGGAGGGGGACGAGGAGGACAATCCTCGACCTTTGCACGCCCGGACGTCGAGTGGCCTCCTCGCCCGCCGAGGCGCCGGCGCAGCCCCCGCAGGGGCTGTCCAAGTCGTCGCCGCCCCCCCCGGCGATGGCCCCTGCCGCGCCGCTGTCCAAGCCGGCGCCCCAGCGTCTGCCGCGGGGCTTCGGCCGCCCACGTGGCGTTGCACGCGGCGCGGCGCGGCTGCCCCGTGGGCCTCCGTCCATCCCTCCCTCCCTGCTCCTCCTTCCTTTCCTCCCTTCTCCTCCTCCTATCTCCTCTCTCCTTCTCCTTCTCCTCCTCCTCCTCCTCCTCCTCCTCACCCTCCTCCTCCTCCTCCTCCTCCTCCTCCTCCTC